>RYFJ01003562.1:0-56673 GCA_003991445.1 Oryza meyeriana var. granulata | reverse complement strand
AGAGGAGGTGAGTCGCATGCGCTTGTCAGCGTGGCAGAGGTATTAGGATTCATGTAGATATATGTTATTGCGTGTTGAATTGGCGCACCTTTGTGATAAGCACCACAGACTATATAGTGCTTATTGTGAGAGAATTTCGATAGACAGGAGTATAAAGATACAGTCTTGTGATCTTTCTCGGGAGTAGATTACCTACTTGGGATAAGAGACTCTTCGGATCATATCGAGTAGCGGGTGAGATTAAGATATGTGGGTTTATGGTGGTTAGAAGGTTGCAGAGTTGAGTTGGAGTCTACTGATATTGATGGCGGAGATCTTCGTTGTCTGTATATGTTAGATTCGGAATACGTAGTGAGTAGATCTTTTGTGTGGTGATAGCTGGGTTTATCACTTACACAGAATTAGCAGACTCTGATGATTAGCCGCTGTACGGATAGTAGGATATTTATAGTCTTCGGTAGTGACTAGCTGGAAAAGGATGAAGCATCCAAGGGATTGGAGGAACTTGTGTAGATGAAGTGAACGATTGAATGTTTAGACTCTTTAGTGGTGCATCGGTGCGTCTGGCCCTTTGCTCATCCGAATAGTAGAATTCAGCTTCAAGTAGTTATAGTTGAGGGGGAGGGGGTACGACTTTATTGGATTAAGGGTTAGATTAGTGAGTTTGCGGTACAGAGTATACGGATTTGAAGGGAATGGTAGTTATGGTGGGCTAGACAGGGGGAGAAGGGGGTGAGGGTGGCCTTAAGGTGCGTATAAGTGAGATGCTTATAGCGTTATGACCTTGTAAAGGGATACATCCGGAGACTTTTGGGTGGATAAACAGATAAAGGCCGAAAAATTGAAAATGTAGATCTGGGTTTAGAATAGATGAAGAGGTCATGTTAGCATGGGGTGTTTACCTTAATCATCCTTGGTGGGTGACCAATGATGGACGTTAATTATGATATGATTCAACGTCAGCCTGTGGCGATGGGGAACCATTGGAGATCATTTATGCGTTAGGGATTTCAATAGCTTCGTGCCAATATGACGGCTATGTGGTCGAGTGGGGGTGCTTTGGGCCCATTCTAGGTGGATATTTTAGGTTGAATGAGATGGGGGGAGGAGAAAAAGGGATTTTCCATCAGTATTTCCCAAGAGCATGCGTTTTGTTGTGCTCGTCCACTGCGCGCTAGCTTTTGACCTCCCGCCGTGCTAGGGTTAGCAGCAGCTGTCCCCGGACGGTGGGCGATTCATCCTTTTTTATTTCCAGCCGATTTGTTCCAACCCAAATCCACACTCCAGTCATGCCGGCGACAATCCCGCGGAGTGCGCAGGGAGTTCTTGCGATTCGGATGCGGCTCGGTGAAGATGAGACGGCTGGAGAGGAGCTGAAGTGCCCAGAGAAGTGATGTTGGCGTCGGGAGGGATGAGTGAGCCCATACCCGCTGGTGAAACGGTAGTTTTCGCTCTTTTTTGATCGGGCTTGTGTATTCGTCCTGATCTTCCGTCGCATCTTGATTTCAGGGCTGGAGTGGTTGCATTAAATCCAACTCGATCCTTAGATCTCCATATCGTTATCTTGCGAGGTTTGGGTGTTGAGCCATTTCATCTTCGAACTGTCATTCAGGCCCAGGTTCAAGAAAATCAGTGTGATTGGGGGGGCTGGTCTGTCAACTAAGGAGTGATGGAAAGAAAATATAGTTGATTGCTTTACATTTTGAGGGTGCCAGGAGAGGTGGTTTAACTGGCCATAGCTTCCTCTCTTAGCGTTTACTGGTATGCGGGGTGTTTGCCAAGGCGGTCCTCGGAGCAGCTTTGAGAATGGGCCAGGCTTATGCGAGCGAAGAATAGATACGTCAAGAGGGCCGGCTTGGGCGGGCTGGTGGCTCGTCGTTCCTGACGGCGTCAGCCGGAGCTGAGAGCTTCGGCGGGCTTCCAAGTAAACCCAGATCCAACGGTGAGCAGGAGACATGGGAAAGGGGAGTGACTATACTTGTTTGGCTACTCTCTGAAGGGTCGTTGCACCGGAGATGATAACCGCCGAGTTGCTGCTATATCTTCATCGCGCGACGGAACTTCTAATTTCTCTGTGGTGAACGCCTGTGGAGGATGTTAACTTTGCGTGAGGTATCGTTGTGACATTGCTTGTAGTGCATGAGATTTGAATGAGCTCTTCGCATTGTCTCTCGCGTAGAAGAGCGAGGAGTCACTGATGCCAAACCGACGCCAAGAGAGGGAGAAGGTTTGTATTGGTGGCGAGGGGCATGAGGCACGCGCCGTGAGTTGCGCTTGAGATAAAGGAACGGCATACAGCCCAGACGGCAGGTAGGGAATAAGAGTTGGCTGACCGTTGTCGTACTCAGCAACAGTGCCGCCAAGGAGCCAACCAGAGCAGAGGCCGATCGGGGCAAAGGACCCGAACCAACCATACCCGAATCGAGGCTAACACTTAGCTGATATCCTCTGCCTCGTGACTCCGACCGGGGCGAGTGCCAATGCAGCGCTTCGCCGGGGAGCTGGGCAGGCTGGCAGGAAGTTGAAGTTCTTCAAGAGGGTGCGCTGCTCCGGGCCTTCTGCAGTCGCTGTATGTTAAAATATAACCTGATGTCTTGCTTCGTTGTGCAGGAAGCGGGCGATATCGACCTCAAAAAGGTTGACCCGTCTGCTCCACTTGAGGAGTCCGCCCCAGCCGAGCCAGTGGCAGTAGACACACCTGCTGAGCCGGCGGCCAGCTCGGTCGTGGAAGCCGAGGTGGCTCCGGCTACAGGGCCAATACCGCCACTTGACCAAGAGGTGGTTGTTTGAAAACTGAGGCCCCAGCCCCGAGGCACCGTATGTCGCAGGAGCAGGGGACGGAACCCTCCGAGCCGGTCCCCGATGTTGTAGGGGAAGGCGGTGCCGAGGCCAGGACCCCGTCGCCATCATGGTTATCGTCATCACCATCGTCGCCGTTTGCCGCCGCCGGGAGATCCCCATTTGCTCGGATCGAAGCTCCCCACGTGTTGATGCCGCGGACCTTCACATGGACCACTCGCGACGGCACCATGAAAAGCTTCAGGCTCGATGAAGTCGTCGCAAGGAGAGAACGCGAGAGCCTGCTTCGTGCCGCCATCAGCGGGTCCCAGGGGTCGCGGTATATTCTTGTAATGAGCACCAGCAATCTTCTTGTCTTGGTATTTGACTCTGTCTTCGGTTTGTTCCTTGTCCCAAGCAGAAGCTCGTAGACCGCAACGAGGCGATGACGGAGATCCTGGTCGAGATGGCCCCCACCTTACGGAATTGCAACACTCCGGGCGATTGAAGGTCGAGATGGAGCGCGTCACACGAGGAGGGAGCCTGGCTGAAGAGCGGCGCTGATCAGCTCAGGGCAGAGACATGGACCTTAGCCGGGAAGATCAGAGGTAAAATCCTCGAGTATGCCTTCCCGACTGGACCGTTGTTGTACTTTCCTCAGCTATGGTCGATCCGACTGCCCGGTGGTGTCATGACTGTACGATTGAGCTTTTGGCTAATCTGTGGTGCAGACCTCGAAGCGGAGTTAAAAGCCCGGCGGAGAGGGAGTCGCAGCTGAAGAGGCCGAAGATGCCAAGGCCGGCTTGAAAGAGTGAAGGCGACCTGACAAAGGCCAACACGAGCTTGAGCGGGAGAAGTCCGAGTTGGAGAAGGCCGTCGTCAAGCTCGGTAAGGAGAAGGCCGAACTGGAGAAGACCGTGGCCGGGTGGGAGGCCGACTACGAAGTGAGTCCTCAACCGACTGCGATCTTAGCCAATACATTAGTCACCTTGCGTGTAGCCGAATCTGACAAGCTTACTTGCCGGCCGATCTGGGCAGCATGAGAGCAACGTCCAGGCCCAGTACCGGTTCTACACGGAGAGATAAAGTCAATCAGGGAGTCACGGGAGGCTCGTCGGGTCCGTGAAAGGGCTCCTTGACTTGTAAATCCCCGCCCAGTGGAGACCAGCTGTAGCAGAATTCCTCAGATAATGGGCGTCTCGAGGATGCGCCGAGTGCCCTGAAAGGTACTCAGACGAGCGGTTGCCGCGGCGTAGCCAGACCCTAGCATGACCAAGTCCATCTACCGAGGGCGGACATTGAGGCCATCGGGGAGGGATTTTTCCAAGGAACGACGCCCGAGGAAGCGTTGGAGCTGATCTCAAGGCGAAGCGACTGCTGAAGCGATTACCCGAGACCTGGGTCTGTAAAGGCAATACATTTTGTAGTCGGTGTACATATATGCTTTCGTATACGATCATGCGTAAATATATGTGTCGTGCTGCCAAACTTATTATTCGGTAGTCATTAGCTTTACCCGACCATGTAGCATGCACCGAGTTAGTTCGATAGAACTTGATAAAAAACGTTTGGAGTAAGATGCTATACTCGGGCGAACGCATCGGTCGTGGTAAGGCTTCATAACCGGGGTGAAATAAGCTTGTGTGTTATTGACAGAACACATTATAAACATGCAGCCCCCGACTCACTACTCGGTTGGGACAAGCGGCGTAGTGAGTCAGGAAAAACTGTACACATGGAAAATGTAAAAATCAGGTATAGAAAGGACGTAGCTGTTCTATATTCCATGAGTTGGTGATGAGGACGCCGTCTTTCGTCTTCAGTCGGTAGGCGCCTGGCCGGTGACCTCGGCTATAATGAACGGCCTCCCAGATGGGGGATAGTTTGTGCCTGTCTTGGTGTTTGTATCTTCCTTAGAACAGATCCCCGACCAAAAAGGCGCGGCCACGAACATTGCGATTGTGGTAGCGACGCAGGCCTTGAAGATACCTTGCCGACTGGATTGTTGCGGCATCTCTTGCTTCTTCCAGCTGATCTAATTCGATCAGTCGGGTGCTGTTGGAGTCGTCTTCGGAGTAAGCCCGGACTCGCGGAGAACCGAACTGTATCTCTGTCGGTAGCATGGCCTCGGTACCGTAGACCAGGAAGAAAGGGGATTGCCCTGTTGCCCGACTAACCGTGGTTCTGAGAGACCAGAGAACAGATGGTAGTTCTTGTACCCACCGACCCGCATATGGTTGTAGTCGGTCGTATATCCTGGCCTTGATGCCTTGTAAGACATGCGTTGGCTCGTTCAACCTGCTCGTTGCTCCGCGGATGTGCACAGATGCATAGCAGATCTTGATGCCGAAGTCGTCGCAGAAATCTTGGAATAGGCCCGCCGCGAACTGAGTGCCGTTGTCGTTATGATGCGGTTGGGGACCCCAAACCGGTATAGTATACTCAGGATGAAGTCCTTGGCTCGTGCCGCTGTGATTGTTGCGACGGGTTTAGCCTCAATCCACTTGGTGAAATTATCCACTGCGACGAATAAATGTGTGAACCCTCCTGGCGCTTTCTTGAATGGCCCGACCATGTCGAGCCCCCATACTGCGAATGGCCAGGAGATGGGGATAGTCTGGAGTTCCTGGGTGGGGAGATTTGTCTGTCTTGCGAAGAACTGGCAACCCTCGCACTTGCGAACGATGTCTTTGGCGTCTGTGACTGCTGTGGGCCAGAAGAATCCCTGCCGGTAAGCCTTTCCGACTAACGTCCTGGATGCAGCGTGGTTGCCACATATGCCGAGTGGATTGAATGCAGGATCTGCTTGCCTTCCTCGGTGGTGACACAGCGCATGAGGACCCGGATGCACTCCGTCGGTACAGGTCTTCTCCGGCTAGCAGGAAGCTTTTGCTTCGACGCTTGATCTGCTCGGCTTGACTGTGATCTTCTGGAGTTCATCGTCCAGGAGGAATTTGAGAACAGGACCCTCCAGTCTTGACATATGTGCAGCACTCGTCAGTGGTCGGGGTGGGCACGCCTCCCGACTGCTCTTGTGCGGTTTCTTCTTGACTGATGGCTCCATAAGTTGCTCGACAAAGATTCCAGTCGGCACCGCTTCTCGCTTGGATCCCATGTTGCCAGCTCATCTGCCGCGTCGTTGTATTGACGCAGGACGTGTGTGATTTCCAGCCCGTCGAACTTGTTTTCCAACTTGCGGACCTCCTGACAGTATGCCGCCATTGTGTCGTCGAGACAGGTCCAGTCTTTCATGACTTGGTTGACCACGAGTTGGGAGTCTCCGCGCACAACCAGTCGACGTATGCCGAGTGATATGGCGATGCGGAGCCCGTGAACAAGAGCCTCGTACTCGGCGACGTTGTGGGAAGCCAGGAAGTGGATTTGTAGTACGTACTTCAACTTTTCGCCAGTGGGGGATGTCAGTATGACTCCAGCCCCGGCACCGCCGATCCGTAGGGAACCGTCGAAGTACATTGTCCAGTACTCTAGCTTTGTTGTTGGTGTTGGGAGTTGAACTTCTGTCCACTCGGCCACGAAGTCGGCTAGAGCTTGAGATTTGATAGCTGTCCGTGGCTGAAAGGTGATGTCAAACGCCATCAGCTCGAGTGCCCATTTAGCGATCCGGCCGGTGGCCTCGCGATTATGAAGGACATCCCCGAGTGGAAACGCTGTGACCACCGTGACTTGATGTGCTTGAAAGTAGTGCACCAGCTTTCGGACTGTGATGAGTAGGCCGTATAGCAGCTTCTGGACCTGCGGGTATCTTGTTTTGGAGTCGGCAAGGACCTCGCTGACAAAATAGATTGGCCGTTGTATTTTCTGAAGATGACCCTGTTCGGATCGCTCCACTACCAACACCGTGCTGACTACCTATGTTGTTGCCGCCAGATAAAGCATTAGTGGTTCCTGGGGCAGGGGTGACGCCAGCACGGGGGGTGATGTGAGGAATTTTTTGAAGTCTTCGAAGGCTCGCTGGGCTTCTGGGGTCCACTGAAAGGTGTCCGCCTTTTTGAGGAGCTTGAAGAAGGGCATGCCCTGTTCGCCCAGTCGGGAGATAAACCGACTGAGTGCCGCCATGCAGCCTGTCAGCTTCTGGACGTCTTTAAGGTTGGTCGGGGGCGCCATGTTCGTGATGGCGTTGACTTTCTCCGGGTTAGCCTCGATGCCGCGGTGCGAGACGATGAAGCCGAGTAACTTCCCAGACGGCACCCCGAAGGCGCACTTGTCCGGGTTCAACTTCATCTTGAATCTTCGAAGGTTTTGGAAGGTTTCCTCTAAGTCGGCAATGAGGTCTTTTCTGCACTTGGACTTGATCACCACGTCGTCGACGTAGGCTTCCACGTTGCGCCCAATCTGGGTGTGCAGACACCGCTGAATAGTCCTGTGGTAGGTTGCGCCTGCGTTTTTCAGACCGAACGGCATTGTGATATAGCAATACGCTCCAAACGGCGTGATGAAAGATGTTTTTAAACAGTCTTGTTCCCTCAAGCTAATTTGATGATATCCTGAGTAACAATCGAGAAAACTGAGTAGGTCGCACCCCGCCGTGGAGTCAACCACCTGATCTATCCTGGGGAAGACCAAATGGGTCTTGGGGCACGCTTTGTTGAGGTCGGTGTAGTCGACGCACATGCGCCATTTACCGTTTTTTCTTCCGGACCAGGACTGGGTTGGCCAGCCAGTCCGGGTGTAGACTTCCTTGATGAAGCCGGCTGCGAGGAGCTTGGTGATTTCCTCCCGGATAGCATCCTTGCGGTCTGAGCGAAGCGCCAGCCGTTGCTTGACCGGCTTGGCGTCTGGCTTTACGTGTAGGGCGTGCTCGATCACCTCCCTTGGTACGCCCGGCATGTTGGACGGTTTCCACGCGAAGATATCCTTGTTGGCTTGGAGGAAGGTGACGAGCGCGTCTTCCTATTTGGGGTCGAGTCCGGTCCCGACTAAGGCAGTCTTAGAGGGGTCGGAAGGGTCCAGGGGGATCTTCTTCGTGTCAGAATCCGCTGAAATTCCCGACTTCGCTGCTTTTTTCGCCGGAACTGGGTCTTGATCGACTTCGGATGTGATGGCTTGCCGGATGCTGTCGCGCCCGACTGCCGCTTCTTGTGTTTGAGCCAGCTCGCAGCTCTCCTTGTCGCAGGTGAAGGCTTGCTTAGCGTCGCTGCGGAGGGAGAGGACTCCTGCTGGCCCGGGCATCTTCAGCACCATGTACGTGTAGTGTGGTATCGCCATGAATTTGGCGAGGGCCGGTCGTCCGAGTATCACGTGATACGCGGTCTCGAAGTCGGCGACCTCGAAGGAGATGTTTTCTGTACGGAAGTTGTCCCGAGTACCGAAGGTTACCGGCAAGGTTATCTGCCCGAGTGGGGTTGATGACAGGCCGGGTATTATCCCATGGAAGGGCGCGGTGCTCGGCCGTAGTTCTGAACGAGGTATTCTCATCTCGTCCAAAGTCTTGGCGAACAGGATGTTGAGCGCGCTGCCTCCGTCGATGAGGGTTTTCTTCAGCCTGATGTTTCTGACGACCGGGTCCAGGACGAGTGGGTATCGTCCCGGGTGGGAAACCCGATCTGGGTGATCTGCGCGGTTGAAGGTGATGGCCATCTCTGACCAGCGCAGGTATTGGGGGGTATCCGTCGTGGAGACCGCGTTAATGTCCCGCGCTGATAGCTTCTGCTTGCACTTGGATTCGTACGCAAGTGGGCCCCCGAAGATGTGGTTGTCGGCTTGGGGGTCCTGGAAGTCATCAGCCGGACCCGAGTCTGGCTTGTCCTTGTCCTTGTCGGCGCCAGACGATGAAGCTTGCTCGGAGGCGAACTTCTTGAGCATGTGGCAGTCTTTGGCCGCGTGCCGGCCCTTCGGGTGAAAGGGGCAAGGCCCGCTCATGACTTTCTGATAGTCGTTGTTCCGCTGGGGCCGCGACCGACTGCGCTCCATGTTGGCCACCTCGTTGTCCGACTTCTGCTTGCGGCTGCCAGGCTTGTTCTGAGGCGGCTCGTTGTCGGCTTTCGCCTTGTTGTCTTTTTTGTCGGGGCTCCTTCTTCTCGTCGAAGGCCTCTGCGACGGCTTCAGCCGAGTCGGCGTATTTGTTAGCCATGTCGAAGAGAGTCCGGACAGTGGATGGTGGCTTCCGAGTGAACTTCGCGATGAGCGGGGCGTCTTTTACTCCCTTGCGGAAGGCGGCGATGACGACCTCGTCTTTGATGCTTGGGATTTGATTGCGCTTCTCGGAAAACCTTTTGATGAATTCACGTAGAGACTCGTTCTTTTTCTGATGCAGCTGGTAAAGGTCGTGCTCGGAAGCCGGTCTCTCGTAGGTCCCCTGGAAGTTAGCGATGAACCGCTCCCTGAGTTGTCCCCAGGAACCGATCGACCGCCTTGGGAGGCCTGTCAGCCATGTCCTCGCCGAGTCGGATAATGCGACTGGGAGGTAGTTAGCCATGGCTCTGCTGTCGCCCCCAGCAGCTTGGACTGCTAGTACGTAAACGGTGAGCCAGGACTCTGGGTTGGTCTTGCCGTCGTACTTTTCGATTCCGGTAGGCTTAAAACCGACTGGCCAGCGGACGTCCTGTAACTCCCGAGTAAAGGCTGGAATGCCTTCATTATCGTGGGGACTTGGGCTTCGGTTTTGGCGGTGTAGCCGCTCGTAGTGGAGACCGAAGCGCTCGTGTTCATCCTCCAGTCGGCGGCGTTCATCCTCTTCGCGTTCTTCGCGCCGGGCCCTTAGGGTGTGGCGAAGATCGCGTTGTAATCACAATCGGAGGTCTTGATTGGGTCGGCGGTCGTATTGGTGACGCCGCCGGTTGTCGTAGTTGGTATTGCCGAGTGTTGTTTGGCGGACTCTTCGTGCTGCCGGGTGAGCCGGCCGCCCGTCGTCGTGCTGATGCAGATGACTCCGCCGCTGGAGAGCCCGTTCGACGGGTCGGTATGTGAGTGTTGCCTGACTGTTCTTGCTGCTGGCAGGCGGCAGCAGTAATCATCGCCTTGATCTTGGCGATAGTTGGTATGGCCTGATGATCCGGCCCAAACTGGAGCGTGTCCAGCAGAGTTGCGGCGGCCACGACGTTCTGTTGCGGCGTGACGAAGACATCGTGGTCGCCGACTTTGGTTTGGAGGATCTGCTGCTGGGCGGCTCGCCCGGCCTGTCGAAGCCCGTCGTTGCGAGCTTGTCGGTTGGCCTCCTCTTGTTGTTCTAGTCGGCGCGCCTCCTCTTGCTGCTCCTTTTGCAGTCGGCGCACCTCGGAAGGTGGCGTTGAAGCCATGAAGATCTCGCGGGGGAGGAGGAAGCTTGCCAAGGTGGAGTCCGAGTTGATGCTCGAACCACCATCCCACTTAGTGTCGGACTCCGAGTAGTTTATCGGAGTTAGGACGACTCCGACCTCCCTAGATCCAATCTGAAACGGTTCATGACCGTGTCCAAACTGAGTCGCTGGAGGTCGGGTCTGCTGCGCGGGTTGTAGATGCACAGCATCGCCGAATCCGTACGGGAGATTGACGATCTCTCCCCCTCTCGGCCTAACCCGCGCTGGCTCAAGGCCTAGCGCGAGTCGGACGCCGAAGGAGAGAGTTGTCCCGATGTCCGGCGATGTGAGGGACTGTCGTAGTAGATCGTCGAAGGAGATGGCGACGTCCCTGGGGCCGACTGGCGCAACGCCGGCTAGCTCCTCAGCTGGCAAGATCGGATCTGCCTCAGCCAAGGAAAGGTTGCCGAGTTGATCGGCGACGAAATCAAGGCTCCCGAAGGTGATGGTGTCTCCATTGGAGAACTTGTCGCCCTTGACTCCGTTGATAGGATCCATCGAATCTGTTGATGAAGAATTCGCTGGTCCCCTACCTGGCGCGCCAACTGTCGATGCTTTGCACCGGCAATAATACTATGGGGTTACTCGGCGACCTGGAATTCGGTGGATTGCAGAGGAACACGAGAAAATTATACTGGTTCAGGCCCTCGATGCGAGGTAATACCCTACGTCCAGTTGAGGTGTTATTCCTCTGAGGTGGATTTGCGATCAATGATCTGGTCTGCCCTCATGGGGCACCCTGCCTCCCTTTATATACTAGGGGACAGGGGTACATGGTAAGGATCCCAGTCGGATACGACCAAGGAATTTCCTTATTAGAGATAGAATCCTATCCGACTAAAGCTATGTTTCCTTATTGTACAAGACACAGCCTGCCGGGTGCTATCTTATCTCTAATTACGTGATCCGGCCCATCCTCTATCCGAGTGGCCCATGTGCTTGTGGTGAGGTACCCGAGGCCCATGGCTCCCACATCTGCCTACGAGTCCAAGAGAACATAGAAGCTAACAGCCAAAAAAGTCAACTCGGTCTCAGCAGACGCCCCCCAATATCTGCGATGGTCAGAGACGGCAAACACATTTGACCGCGCAGACCACCCCGGCTGAGTCATGCACCCAGGGCGTTACCCACTCGTCCTAGATCCGATCATTAGAAGTATCAAGCTGAAGAAG
The DNA here is from genome assembly GCA_003991445.1 of Oryza meyeriana var. granulata. Taxonomy (NCBI): domain Eukaryota; kingdom Viridiplantae; phylum Streptophyta; class Magnoliopsida; order Poales; family Poaceae; genus Oryza; species Oryza meyeriana. The sequence continues at coordinate 45,428 of RYFJ01003562.1, read as the reverse complement.
GTTCTCATCGATGGAGGAAGCGCTCTCAACATATTGTTTGCCAAGATGCTCGACGAGATGAAGATTCCCTGATCCAAGCTACGGCCGAGTACAGCGCCCTTCCACAGGGTAATCCCCGGCCTCTCTTCCACTCCACTCAGACAGATAACTCTGCCAGTCACCTTTGGCACGCGAGAGAATTTTCACACTGAGAATATCTGTTTCGAGGTTGCCGACTTCGAGACCGCGTATCACGTCATACTCGGATGGCTAGCACTAGCCAAGTTCATGGCAGTGCCTCATTAGACATACATGGTTCTCAAGATGCTAGGACCAGCAGGAGTACTTTCCCTGTGCAGTGATGTCAAGCAAGCCTTCACCTACAACAAGAAGAGCTGCGAGTTGGCCCAATCTCAAGAAGAAGCAGTCGGGCAGAACAACATCCAACTAGCCGTGACAACTGCAAACGAGTACGACGAGGTTCCAGCGAAAAAAGCAGCCAAGTCGGGAATTTCAGTGGATTCAAAAAAAAGAAGATCCCCCTGGACCCTTCCAACCCCTCCAAGATCGCGCTCGTCAGGACCGGGCTTGACCCAAAATAGGAAGACGCGCTCGTCACCTTCCTCCAAGCGAACAAGGATATTTTTGCTTGGAAACCTTCCGACATGCCTGGTGTACCAAGGGAGGTGATCGAGCATTCCCTCAACATCAAGCCAGATGCCAAACCAGTTAAACAACGGCTGTGGCACTTTGCACAAGACTGCAAAGATGCTATTCAGGAGGAGATTACCAAACTCCTTGTAGCCAGATTCATCAAAGAGGTCTACCACCCGGATTGGTTGGCAAACCCAGTTTTGGTCCAGAAAAAGAATGGTAAATGGCGTATGTGCATCGACTACACCGACTTGAACAAAGCATGCCCTAAGGATCCATTTGGTCTACCCAGTATAGATCAGGTGGTCAACTCCACTGCGGGGTGCGAGTTACTTAGTTTTCTTGACTGTTACTCAGGATATCATTAGATCAGTCTGAAGGAGGAGGACTGCCTAAAGACTTCTTTCATAACGCCATTTGGAGCATACTGCTATGTCACTATGCTGTTCGGGTTGAAAAACGCTGGTGCAGCGTATCAATGTGCTATCCAGTGGTGTCTTCACACTTAACTCAGGCAATGTGGAGGCGTATGTTGATAACGTAGTAATCAAGACCAAAGTCAAGGAAGACCTCATCGCTGACTTAGAGGAAACTTTCTAAAGCCTTCGGAGATTCAAGATGAAGTTGAACCCGGAAAAGTGCGTCTTCGGAGTACCTTCGGGAAAATTACTCTGCTTCATCATATCACACTGAGGCATCGAGGCTAATCCAGAGAAAGTCAACGCTATCATGAACATGGCACCCCCGACTAGCTAGAAGGACGTGTAGAAGCTGATTGGCTGCATGACGGTACTCAGCCAATTTGTTTCACGACTCGGCAAATGGGGCATGCCCTTTTTCAAATTACTCAAGAAAGTCGATAATTTTTAATAGACACCCGAAACCCAACAAGCCTTCGAAGACTTCAAGAAGTTTCTCACATCACCACCGATATTGGCATCACCTATGCCCTAGGAACTACTTATGTTATACTTGGCAGCAACTACTTAGGTAGTCAGCACGGTGTTGGTCGTAGAGCGGGCAGAGCCTAGGCACGTACAAAAAGTACAGAGGCCAATTTACTTCGTCGGTGAAGTCCTAGCCGACTCCAAGATAAGATATCCCCAAGTTCAGAAGCTGCTCTATGGTTTACTCATAACTGTCCGGAAGTTGGTGCACTATTTCCAGTCGCATCAAATCACAATTGTCACATCGCATCCACTCGGGGAAATCCTACACAACCGTGAGGCCACCGGCAGAATTGCTAAATGGGCGCTCAAGCTGATGGCATTTGACATTATCTTCAAACCTCGAACAGCGATCAAGTCACGGCACTAGCCGACTTCGTAGCCGAGTGGATGGAGGTTCAGATGGTTACACCAACAGACAAGTAAAAATACTGGACGATGTACTTCGACGGTTCTCTACGGATCGGTGGAGTAGGGGCTGGCGTTGTTCTGACGTCACCCACTGGGGAAAAGTTGAAATACATCCTCCAGATTCACTTTCCAACATCCCACAACATCGCTGAGTACGAAGCACTCATCCACGGGCTCCGCATCGCAATATCACTTGGCATCCGCCAACTAGTAGTACGCGGGGATTCTCAACTCGTGGTCAACCAGGTCATGAAAGACTGGACGTGTCTGGATGACAACATGGCGGCATATTGTCAGGAAGTATGAAAGCTGGAAAACAAGTTCGACGGGCTGGAGATCACACATGTGCTGCGCCAATATAACGAAGCTACAGATGAGTTAGCCAACATGGGATCCAAACAAGACGCGGTCCCGACTGGAATCTTTGTCGAGCAACTATTGGAACTGTCAGTCAAGAAAAAACTAGTACTCGAGCAGTCGGGGGTCGAACCTACCCTGGCAACAAATGAAGTACTAACCATCTCTCAAGATTGGCGGACTCCAATCATCAGGTTTCTCCTGGAAGATGAGCTCCTAGAAGATCACAACGAAGCCGAGTGGATCAAACATCGAAGCAAAAGTTTCCTCGTAGTCGGTGAAGACATTTATTGAAGAAGTGCATCTAGAGTCCTCATGCGCTGCGTCACTCCTGAGGAGGGCAAGCAGATACTGCAGTCCATCCACTCGGGAATTTGTGGCAACCACGCTGCATCTTCTAGCTCAAGAGCACACGCCAGAGCACACGCGGCGGCCACAGTGCTGCCACGCAGGAAGGGAGTGCGGACGTGGCGGCAACATGGGCGCCACGTCGGCACGGCCGATGACCGGTGCTGGCGGCTCGGGACCAAGCCATCACTGGCGTGTGGCGGAGCGGGAGGCTTTGGTGAGAGCACAGGAGGGGGAGAGAAGGGATGGGGATGGCTTAGGCATGCGTTGGGCATCCTCACCCAAAGCACGGCGACGACGGCAGGAGACGATGACGACGGGGACAACAAGGATGGCGGCGGTGGTTCAGGTTGGCATCGATGGAGCAGCTCTGGTAGTCGGTGAGTGGAGAGGAGGTGATGCTAGGGTAGCTTGTGACGTTGCACGTCCATGGGTGAGGGCGGTGAGGCCAGGCGGGGCTCTGGTGAAGCGAAAAAGCTTGCCGGAGTAGCTCTGATTAAGAGGATAGAAGAAAACTTGAAGGAAATGAGGATTAGAGGAGAGGGGGCTTAGGATTAGCAAAGGAGAGGAAGGAGAGGATGATTCTGCCCTCTTATAGCCCGGGGGAAGAGGAAACGAAGCTCCAATAGCTCGTCCACGGCCACTAATGGCGGATGAAGTAACCCGAGTAAAATCCATCAAATTAGTGCACGATTGAATAGGGAATCAAGGGGGAATTGACAGGGAGTTAACGGGCAATAAAACCCCTGTGGAGGCCATGGGCCCTAGGTGCCTCATGAGAAGCATTGTGGCCACTTGGATAGAGGATGGGCCTAATCCTGTAATTACGGATACAATAGGACTCGGTGCATATTACCTTGCATGATAAGGAAAGGATATAATCCTAGTCGGGTACGTTGTATTCCTAGAAGGAAATCTCTTGGTCGGAGCACGACTGGGATTCCAATCATGTAACCTCACCTCTCCAGTATATAACGAGGGGTAGGGAGCCTCTGGGGCAAGCAAAATAATCTCACCAGAGAAACCTCAAAGGCAATACACCACAGCTGGAAGTAGGGTATTACCTCACCTTGAGGGCCTGAACCAAGATAAATTGTTTCGTGTTCCTTTGCAATCCATCAAGTTTAGGTCTCACGAGGAGCCCCATATAATCATTGCCGATATAAAGCATCGACAATTGGCACGCCAGGTAGGGGCTTCGGCGAGATCATCTTCAATAAGCCTGATGGAGTCAACAGCATCATGTTCTTCCCCGGGCAGACAATCAGCTTCGGGAGCCTCGACTTTGTCACTGACAAATTTGGTGACCTCACCTTGTCCAACTCGGGCTTGATCCGATCGACTGGGAACCAAACCGACTTCACGCCAGTCGGCCTACTCAACACTGCAGCAAGCTTCGACGACATGCTGCGGCAATCCCCAAGATGTGCGAGTCTCGGGACAACTCTTTCTTTTGGTGATCGACTCGGATTCGGCCTTGAGCCAGCTGAGATCGGGCTAAGAATGGTGGAGATCGTCAGCCTCACGTTTGGACTCAACAATGCCACGGACAATTTCAATCTCACTCCCACACGGCAGATCCAATCCCCCAAGGTTCAACTCGGATACGGCCCAGAGCCGCTCGAGGTTGGATCAAGGGAGGTTGGAGTTGTAATTACCCCCCTAAACTACTCTGACTCTGACTCACAGTCGGACAGCAGCTCAGCAAGCTTTTCTCCATCACACGAAGTCTTCATGGCATCCAAGGGCTCAACTCCCACTCAAGATGCACGCCGACTATGCGATCAACAAGAGGAGGAGGCTCACTGACTGCGTGAACAACAGGAGGAAGATGCATGAGGCTTGCAAGCCGAGTGCAATGCTCGTAATGACAACCTGCGCAAGGCTAGGCGGATTGCTCAACAGGAGATCTTCCAAACCTGAGTCGGCGACTATGACGTCTTCATGACCCCACAATAGAACGTCGTGGCCACTGCCACATTACTCGACACCTTGCAGTTCGGGCCTGACCACCTGGCCACTCCGACCATCGCAAGGATCAAAGCAATGATCACTGCTGTGGCCTGTCAGCAGCGGCAACAATCTGGAGATACCCTAATACCGTCAAACAAGACGACTTCAGACACGGCGATCTCATCTGCCTCAGCACGGTGCCATGTAGCTGGCTCTAGCCAGCCTCACTCAAAGTCATGCCACACGTCACTCGGCAATCAGAAGAATGATCAATAACGGCACCATCATGATGACCGCCGTGACAACCGGGATGCTCGAGGATGACTACGGTGCGACCTCCGCAAAGACATCAATGCCCGACGCCGAGAGCGTGAGGAAGACGAGTGCCGCCGACTAGAAGATGAGCACGAGCGTTTCGGCCTCCACCACGAGCGATTTCATCGCTATAGTCGGAGTCCGAGCCCTCACTTAGATGAAGGAGTACCGACGTTCACCCACGAGCTACAGCAGTTCGACTGGCCATCTGGCTTCAAGCCAACTGGAATTGAAAAGTACGATAGGAAGACCAACCCAGAGTGCTGGCTCACAGTCTACACTTTGGTGATTCGCGTAGCCGGAGGTGATCACAAAGCCATGGCTAACTACCTCCCAGTCGCCTTGGCCGACTCGGCGAGGACATGGCTGATAGGGCTTCCCAAGCGGTCGATTGGCTCCTGGGGAGAACTCCATGAGTGCTTCATTGCAAATTTCAAGGAACATACGAGAGGCCGTCCTCTGAGTACGACCTATATCAGTGCCACCAGAGGAAGAATGAGTCCCTCCGCGACTTCATCAAGAGGTTCTCCGAGAAGAGGAACTCAATTCCCAAGTTTAAAGACGAGGTTGTCATCGCCGCCTTTCACAGAAGAGTCAAGGACACCCCATTCATTGCTAAGTTCACTTGGAAGCCTCCAAGCTCTGTCAAAGCTCTATTCGACATGGCCAACAAATATGCTGACTCGGCCGACGCTGTTGCCGAGGCCCTAGAAGACAAGAAGGAGCCCCGACAGAAGGAGAAGAAGGACATAGATGATGCGGCCCCGACTAAGTCCAGCAATCACAAGCGCAAGTCGAACAACGTTGTGGCAGCCATTGAACATAGCCGATTGTGACCCCCGAGGATGGACGAGTACAGAAGGTTATGAACGGGCCATGCCCTTTCCACCCAAAGGGGAACACACGACTAAAAACTATTTCATGCTCAAGAAGTTTACTTCCGAGCAAACATCGACGCCTGGCGACAACAAAGAGAAGGATAAGCTAAACCCAGGTGCAGCCGGCGACTATCAAGATCCCTAGGTTAAGCTCAATCACATCTTTGGAGGGCCATCTGCATACAAGTCCAAGATAAAACAGAAGCTAACAGCTTGAGAAGTCAACTCAGTCTTGACATATGCCCCCAATACCTGTGCTGGTCAGAGACGGCAATTACTTTTGACCATGCGGACCACCCTGACCGAGTCACGCATCCAGGGCGTTACCCACTTGTCCTAGACCCGGTCATCAGGAGTATTATGTTGAAGAAAGTTCTCATCGATGGAGGAAGCGCTCTCAACATATTGTTCGCCAAAACGCTTGACGAGACGAAGATCCCTCGATCCGAGCTACGGCCGAGTACTGCTCATTTGCATGGGGTAATCCCCAGCCTCTCTTCCACTCCACTTGGACAGATTATTCTGCCAGTTACTTTTGGCATGCGGGAGAATTTTCACACCGAGAACATCTGCTTCGAGGTTGCCGACTTCGAGACCGCATATCATGCCATACTTGGACGGCCTGCACTAGCCAAATTCATGGCGGTGCCCCATTATACATACATGGTGCTTAAGATTCTAGGACCAGCAGGAGTACTTTCCTTGTGCAGTGATGTCAAGCAAGCCTTCACATGCGACAAGGAGAGCTACGAGTTGGCCTAGTCCCAAGAAGCAGCAGTCCAATGAAACAATATCCGACTAGCTGCAACACCTACAAACGAGGACGATCAAGTTCCGGCAAGGAAAGCAGCCAAGTTGGGAATTTCGGCAGATTCAGATACAAAGAAGATCCCCTGGACCCTTCTGACCCCATCAAGACAACGCTTGTCGGGACCGGACTCGACCCCAAATAGGAAGACACGCTCGTCACCTTCCTCCAAGTGAATAGGGATATATTTGCTTGGAAACCTTCCGACATGCCTGGTGTACCAAGAGAGGTGATCGAGCATTCGCTCAACATCAAGCCGAACACCAAACCAGTCAAACAACGACTGCGACACTTCACATAAGACCGCAAAGATGCTATTCGGGAGAAGATAACCAAACTCCTTGCAGCCGGGTTCATCAAAGAGGTCTATCACCCGGATTGGCTGGCAAACCCAGTTCTAGTTTGGAAGAACCACGGTTAGTCGGGCAATAGGGCAATCCCCTTTCTTCCTAGTCTATGGTGCTGAGGCTATGTGTCGGTGCCATGGGCCTGGGGTACCTCATGAGAAGCTATTGGGCCACTCAGACAGAGGATGGGCCTAACCTTGTAATTAGGGATACAATAGGACTTAGCATACATAACCTTGTACGACAGGGAAGGATATAGTCCTAGTTAGGAACATTGTATTCTTAGAAGGAAATCCCTTGGTCGGAGTCCAACTGGGATTTCTACTCTGTAACCCTGTCCCTCGGTATATAAGGGGAGGCAGGGCGCTCCATAAGACAGGATGACCAAGATCACCACAATCAGAATCATACAACCTCAAAGGCAATACACAACAACTGGACGTAGGGTATTACCTCATCCCGATGGCCTGAACCAATATAAATCGCTTGTGTTCCTTTGCAATCCGTCGAGTTTTGGTCCTGCGAGTAGTCCTATATATTTATTGCTGATATAAAACATCGACAGTTGGCGCACCAGGTAGGGGCTTCGTCGAGATCATCTTCATCAACCCTGATGGATCCAATCAAGGGAGTCGACAGCATCAACTTCTCCCCCGGGGAAACAATCACCTTCAGGAGCCTCGACTTCATCGCCGATAAATTCAGCAACCTCACCCTGTCCGACTCGGACTCGATCCGATCGGCTAGGGACCAAGCTGACTTCATGCCGATCAGTCCACACAATGCCACAGCAACCCTCGTCGACTTGCTGCGGCAATCTTCAACATGTCCAGGTCTCAGGACAACTTTTCTTTCGGTATTTGACTTTGACTCGGCCTTGAGCCTGCCGAGATCGGGCTAAGGAAGAAGGAGATCATTAGTCTCCCGTTCGGACTCGGCAACGCCGCGGATAACTGCGACCAGCATCAGACGCGACAAACACGATCCCCTAGGGTTCAACTCGGACACAGCCCAGAGGCGCTCGAGATTGGATCTAGGGAGGTCGGAGCCATCATCACCCCCATCAACTACTCTGATTCCGACTGTAAGTCAAACACCAGTTCGGGGAGCTTCTCCCCGCCACGAGAAATCTTCATGGCATCCAAAGGCTCTACTCCTACTGTGGAGGCATGCCGACTACGCGAGCAACAAGAGGAGGAGGCCCGCCGACTTTGAGAACAGCAAGAGGAGGAAGCAAGACGCCTGCACGCCCGCAACGACGATTTGCATAGGGCCGGGTGGACTGCTTAGCAACAAATCCTCCAAACCCGAGTCGGCGACCATGACGTCTTCGTTACACCACAATAGAATGTCGTAGCTGCTGCAACTCTGCTGGACATGCTCCAGTTTGGGCCTGATCACCAGGCCACCTCGACTATAGCCAGGATAAAAGCTATGATCACCACTGCTGCATGTCAGCAACACCAACAGTCGGGCGATACCCTCATACCGACCAACCAATCGACATCTCCAACTGTAGTCTCATCCGCCTCGACACGACGCCGAGCGGCTGGCTCCAGTCAGCCGCACGTGGAGTCATGCCAGACGTCACTCGGCAATCCCAATAACAACCGGCGACGCCAAAACAACCGTCAAGACAACCAAGATCTCTGAGAGCGACTACGGTGTGACCTTCGGTAGGACATCAACGTGAGGCGCCGTGAACGAGAGGAAGATGAGCAGTGCCGATTGAAAGACGAGAACGAGCGCTTCGGCCTCCACCACGAGCAGTTTCACTGCCATAGTCAGAGTAGGAGTCCTCATGCAGATGAAGGAGTACTGGCCATCACCCATGAGCTGCAACAAGTCGACTGGCCAACAAGCTTCAAGCCGACTGGAATTGAAAAATACAACGGGAAGACCAACCCCGAGTCCTGGCTCACAGTCTACACTCTGGCAATCCAAGCAGCTGGAGGAGATCACAAGGCCATGGCTAACTACCTCCTAGTCGCTCTAGCCGACTCAGCGAGGATATGGCTAACTGGACTTCCTAAGAGGTCAATCGGCTCCTGGAGGGAACTCCGGGAACGCTTCATCCCCAATTTCCAAGGAACGTACGAGAGGCCATCTTCCGAGTACGATCTATATCAATGCCATCAAAGGAAGAACGAGTCTCTTTGTGGTTTCATCAAGAGGTTTTCTGAGAGGAGGAATTCAATCCCGAAGATCAAGGACGAGGTCGTCATCGCCGCCTTCCACGAGGGAGTCAAAGACGCCCCCATTCATTGCCAAGTTCACTCGGAAACCTCCCGCTTCTGTCAAGGCTCTTTTCGACATGGCGAACAAATACGCCGACTCGACTGACACTGTTGCTGAGGCCCTTGATGACAAAAAAGCACTCCGACAGAAGGAGTGGAAGGACACCGATGACGCGGCCCCGACTAAAGCTGAGAACTGCAAATTCAAGTCGGATGACTTCATTGTGGCAGTCGGTCACAACTGTCTTCGACCTCCTAGAACTGAAGATTATCAGAACGACAAGTGACATGTTCAGGGGCTCACAAGCTCAAATGCAAGGATGGCATCCCCACTCCCAACTTATGCAATACTAAATAGCTAAGTTGCTTTCTGATAAATATTTTTTTGTTTTATATGATATTCCTCACTCGGCCTCGCCAGTGCTGCAGCAGCTTACACCTAATAGGTGTACATTCTGCGCATTTTCTATTTTTGCTCTTAATGATTGCAAAAGTACTCGAGTAGCATAAATTCCGATCCGTGAAGCTCTGCTGCATGAAAGACGAACTCAAGTCACCCAAAACACGTGTTTGGGAAAGAGCCATGAGCCGACTCCTAACGCTAGGGGGCTATGACTAGTCGGGCAGAGTGTTTAAATGTAAGGGGTCAACTACTCAGGGAAATTAATATCAGTAAGAGGAACATGTATTTACATCTATTGTAAAATAGATCAATTTTCTTCGAGTGATTATTTTCTTCATCAGGTACTACTCATCCGATATGTTTATAATGCAGAGCCGATTCTAGATCCGTGTAATAGGAACTCGGGGTTGCGAGCCTATCTCTTACGCTCGGGGGCTGGACTAGTCTGCCATGATACACTTGGAGTACGACGCTTCAAGAATCACTCGGAATGCTCCATGAGGGTTGCTAACCGAGTACTCGCGCCAGTTGGGACTCAAATGTCACCTTTACTTTGGTACGCTCCATGTGAGCTAATAACTGACCTTCGGCACCAGTCGGGGCTCGGGTACCACTTGGCTGAGTAGGGTACGCCCCATGAGGGTCGCCAGCCGAATCCTATGCTAATGCTAGGTTCGGGTACCTTATTTGGTCACAACTCTATTGGGTAAGGTATGCCCCATGAGGGTCGCCAGCCGAATCCTATACTAATGTGAGGTTCGGGTACCTTATTCGGCCAATAACTGACCTCTGGCACTAGTTGGAGCTCGGTATCACTCTGTTGGGCAGGGTACGCCCCATGAGGGTCGCCAGCTAAATCCTATGCTGATGCAAGGTTTGGGTACCTTATTTGGCCACAACTCTGTTGGGTAGGGTACACCCCATGAGGGTTACTAGCCGAATTCTATGCTAATGCAAGGATCGGGTACCTTATTCGGCTACAATTCTGTTGGGTAGGGTACGCCCCATGAGGGTCGCTAGCTGAATCCTATGCTAATGCGAGGTTTGGGTACCTTATTCGGCTTCAATTTTGTCAAGTTGGGTATGCCCCAAGAGGGTCGCCAGCCGAATCCTGCGCTAGAACAACATTTGGATACCTATCTGGCAAAAACATTGCAACAAGCCACTACTGGAGCTTTCAATCGGGAGCGGCATCAAACCCGGTCTATGGAGGTGCTCATTATTATTCAAGACTGGAAGATCCCAATCCTTTGATTGCAACGAAGCCGAGTAAATCAAGCGACGGAGCAAAACCTTTATCGTAGTCAGAGAATACCTATATCGTCAAAGCGCATCCGGAGTTCTCATGCACTGCGTCACACCTGAGGAGGGCAAGCAGATCCTACAATATATCCACTCGGTATCTATGGCAACCATGCTGCATCCAGAACATAAGTTGAAAAGGCTTGCAGAAAAGGATTCCTCTGACCAATTGAGGTTACCGACGCTAGGTAGGTCAGTTTAGGCCGGCTTATTCGGTAGTAGGCCACAGATATGAGTTCTTAAATAGCATGCCCTATTGGGTCGCCCGCTGGTCGCATTAAAATCGCGATGCAGGTGCTATTTTACAAGAACGGATCAAATAATCAAATACGCTTCATGCTAAGCCTACAGCCGGGTGTATACATTCGGGTATCTTGATTATTTACTAGGTATTGAGGATATATCCTTAGAAGAATTAACAGCTGGTCTCCATTAAAATTAGGGATGCAGGTATCTCTCAGATACACCTGACCACACATTGGTTTAAAATCCAAGAAGTGGTACTCGGCTTACATGCTTAGCCACCAATTGCTAGGAGCAAAAATTCTTCTAGCTGACATGACGCTGAAGAGCCTACATTCTGGGTAGTATACTATTCGGAAAAGACTACAATGTTAAAGATCTTTGACTTTATGTTTAATTGTTTCACAATTAAGCACAAAGTCGGGGGCTACATCTAATAGGTGCACCTATTCGGTGCACGCTATTCATAATTTTCTATGAAGCCCTTCATAGCCTCGTTGCCAGCTGACATGAAGCAGGACTCAGGAGAAGAAGCACTCGGACAAAGAGTACTCGGGAACAATGTACTCAGGAATTCTTCACCGTGGAGGATGAGCACTCGGTATCAGCTATGACTCAACTATAAAGGTCTCAGGGGTTGCTGTCGGTGCCATGGGCCCGGGGTACCTCATGAGAAGCTATTGGGCCACTCGGATAGTGGATGGGCCTAACCTTGTAATTAGGGATACAATAGGACTCGACATACATAACCCTGTACGACAGGGAAGGATATAGTCCTAGTCGGGAACATTGCATTCTTAGAAGGAAATCCCTTGGTCGGAGTCCGACTGGGATTCCTACTCTGTAACCCTGTCCCCCAGTATATAAGGGGAGGCAGGGCACCCCTGAGGGCAGGAAGACCAAGATCACTACAATCAGAATCATACAACCTCAAAGGCAATACACAACAACTAGACGTAAGGTATTACCTCATCCCAAGGGCCTGAACCAGTATAAATCGCTTGTGTTCCTTTGCAATCCATCGAGTTTCGGTCTAGCGAGTAGGCCTATATATTTATTGCCGATATACAACATCGACATTATGTTACCAACCGAGTTGGAGTTTGGCTCTCCGCGAGTTCGGGCCCACTCAGAAGATAACTCAAACAAAACCCGATTGGTCAAACTCGATCAGTTGGAAGAAGCGAGGGATATCGCAACTATCCAGTCAGCGAGGTATCTTCAAGGCTTGCGTTGTTATCACAGTTGAAATGTCTGTGGCCACGCCTTTTTGGTGGGAGATCTCGTTTTGAGAAAAATACAAACCACCAAAGACAGGCATAAACTATCCCCCCTGTTGGAAGGGTCGTTCATTATCGCTGAGGTGACATGTCTGGGCACCTACCGACTGAAGACTGAAGACGGTGCCCTTATTAGCAACTTATGGAATATAGAACAGCTACGTCCTTTCTATACCTGAGTTTTGTATTCCCTATATATATGTACAAAATCTTTTCCCTGACTCACTAGGGCTGCATGTATTCTGTGCCTTATTAATAAAATACGAGCTTGTTTTATTTTAGTTGAGAAGTTTTACAATGATTATGCTATGTTTGCCCGAGTATAGCTTTTAGAAGTGGACGTACATAGTCGGGTGATGCTAATGACAACTAGGAATAAACAAGTACTCGGCAATATTTTACAAGATATATACATGGTTTCACCAAAAGTTATATATGCACCAACTGCATAATCACAGGTTTTCTACATACCTAGGTCTCTTGTGATCGCCTCTGCAGTTAGCCTCGCCTGGCTGATCAACTCCATTGCTTCTTCGGGTGTTGTCTCTTCGGCAAAACCCTCACCAATAGCCTCGAAATCTACCCTAGGGTAGATCGATTTGGTCATAGCGAGGGTTTGGGCAACACGGACAGCGACACGCTCATCCGAGTACTTTTTCAAGATGCTCGGGGCTTCGCTAAGGCGTGCCTGCACCTGGGAGACTGTACTGGAGCTGGTCCCAACATGGTGAGGTTCCATAATGTCAAGGAGCCCTTTCACGGATTCGACAAGAATTTCCCGTGACTCCTTGACAACCTTGATCTCCTCTGCAAAGGCGCTGAATTGGGTCTGGGCAGTGGCTTTCAAAGCTGTTTAGATTCATCAACAAGTATACTTGTTAGCCAAACAATGCATTTGGAGTAACAAGAAGACCGGTTAAGGTTATTGTTAGGGAGGAGGCTTACTCGCATAGTCAGCCTCCACTTTAGCTTTGGCTTTCTCCAGTTTGGCTTTAGCCTTTTCAGCTTCCTTCAGCTTAATCTCTTGTTGTTTCCTCTCCTCTGCTTGGGTTTTCAACTTGGCTTCGAGGGCTGTAAATTAGAATAGTCAAGAACTCAAGATTGCAGTCAGAACTCAACAAGGCCATCGGGAATCAACAAAGTTGGAGAGATATACTCAGGATTTAGTCAGGAGGATAATACAGAAGACTTACTTCTGATCTTCTTGGCTGGACCCCACTTTTCGTCCTTGAGCTGATCTACTGCTCCCCTTAGCCAAGTTTCCTTCTCCCGGCTAGTCCATTCCAGGTCGTCTTTGGCGGCCTAGAGTTGGCTCAGTCGTTGAAGATGGGGGGCGAGCTGGGTTAGGACCTTATTCACTTTCTCTGAGCGGTTGATGATCTTCTGCTCAGAGCAAAATAGAGCAAAATAGAGTCAATATGGTGGAGTACCAGATTAAGGAGAACTGTCAAGAACTCAACATAGCAAGATTTGCTCCACACCTGAACTCCCCTGGATGTGGCGATTGCAGCACGAAGAAGAACTTCACGCTCCCTTGCCGTGGCTTGTTCATCATGCTCGTAGCTCTCTGTGACTCCCTCAGGGCATACCTAATGGAACGTTCTCGGGAAGTCACAAGGAGGGGCTTTGAGTCGGGGGATGTCCACTTCATCTAAAGACGACGACGATATAAGTGGCGATGGGGTCCTGGCCCTAGACTCAGTGGCTACTGGGACTTCAGCGATTTGCTTAGGGGCTAGAGCAGCAGCTTCAGCACTCCCCCTTGGTTAGCCGTCACTATTGGTCCTATTGTTAGGACTGCTTCAACCTCTACAATTGGGGCAGTCTCTGGTTCGACAGATGAACTTGTTGGCACTGGCTCAGCTAGGGACGGCACGGTAACAGGAGCAGCTAGCATGGTCCTCTTGGGATCAATGTTGACTCACTTCCTACACAATAAGTCAAGTATCAAGATACTTGCACATCATTCAAGACTCTTGGAAGATTGAAGATCGCTTACCTCTTGGAAATCTTGAAACTCCACGAGGGAGCTCCAGAAGATGTTGGTGGTGGGGAGCTGCTGGCTATCGGGCCAGTCGGTGCGGTAGTCAACAGTGACGCTTTACCTCCAGTCGGCCCTGTTTCTGTCGCAGCTGACTGGGGCGTTGAGCTACTCGGTGGCGCCGTCCTTGGGCTCAGTGTTGCTGATCTTGTAATAGGCGGCGTCAGCTTTGAGCTCAATGTTGTTGGCCTTGGACTCAGAGGAGAAGGCCTTGGGCTTGGCGGCCTGGGGGCTAGACTGGCGGGGTCTTTAATTCTTAGACTCCCCGACGCTGCGCTCAGCTTGCTTATTCTCGTCTTGCTCAGATCCTCCATGGGTTTCTTCCCTACTCTCTTAGAGCTGGGCTGAGCAGCAGAAGGACTGGCTGGCCTCTTCTTCGTTTTAGTGGCCGACAAGGTTCGGGAGTCATCATCAAATTCCTCACAACCCTGTAAATGTTTCAACAACATAGGTCATACATTGGAGGATGATTCCAGACATATATCCCTAGATATTCATCACCAATGAATAGCAATACCAAATCAGCTTTTCAAGATTACCCGTGGCCGAGGCCTTTTCTGGCTGTAAGCTGCAATGGCGCGCTTGGCGTCTTCAGTTTTCACAACCCCGTTAACAAAAAAGCCGAGCAAGGTGTCGGTCACCTTGTTCGAATCAGTCAAATTCGGGTATTCTCGGCTGGGATCATTCTTGCCCTGGTAATCACTGAAATGGCTTCTCAGCTTCAGTGGCCTGGTGCGGCGGTTCAGGAAACACCTCGCCACCCAGGGACCAGTTAATCCCGAGCTCTTCAGTCGATCGATCTTCTCTATCAGTTGGTATACCTAGCCCATCTCTTCGTAGTTTGGCATGGAAGACTAGCTGGGCAAGACCACCGGAGAAGAGCCAGTGAAAGGAGGCAGAGAAGGTTCGAGATCGGAACAATAGAACCATTCTCTATGGCAGCCCTTGAGGGAGGTTTTCAAAGGAACAGAGAGATAAATCTTTTCATTTCATTCCTGAGTTGGAGACCGGCTCCCCCAATCACTTGGACTTTATTTTTGGACGGCTGGGGCTTGATGGGGAATAAATATCGAAAAAGTTGAAATGGGGCTTAACCCCTAGAAAACATTCGCACAATGTGGTAAAAATGGAGATTTGCAGAATGGAGCTGGGGTTCAGATTCACCAACTCTAGTTGGTAGAAGGATAGAAGTTGGCGGAAGAAATCCGAAGAGGGAAGGGCGAGACTGCGGTGGAAAAAAGAGGTGAAGGCGACAGTCTCACCAGATCGGGGCGCCGGAACAGATTCCCCTTCGGCGATGCACCAATGGATGACTTCTTGCTATTGCAGCATCAGTTGCTTCTCCAGATACTTCAGCTTTGTCATGCCGCAGTCCGAGACCGGCCAACCCTCCACGGACACCTCAGGGATCTCAAGCGAAGCTCTCGGCATTGTCGGGAGTGAGAAAATTTGGGGGAAATGCTTTGGAAGGCTTGGGATGGATGCGGCGGAGCGGAATCACTCGAGGTTTGCCCGGGAGGCGCCGACTATGGAAAACCCTAGCAAGACACAATGAAAAGTTTCGGCGCGGAAGCTGGAAGGCGAAATGATTGGCAGATTGGAGAAGATGAGGGAATCTTTTCTTTCTCTCCCTGCTTTTATAGAGCATGTGCTGATAAGTGGGCTTGGGCTGGCTAATTCGGTACTGGGCCACAAGATATGAGTTTCTAAATAGCATGCTCTGTAGAGCCGACTGCTGGCTATGTTTAAATCACAATACAGATGCTATTCACAGAAACTGATTAAATAATCAGATATGCTTCATGAAAGCCTAATTGCTGGACATATGTGTTCAGATATTTGCATTAGTTACCAGGTATTGAAGATACATCCTTACAAGGATCGACAGCTGGTCTTCATTAAAATTGGAGATGCAGGTATCTCTCATGTACACCTGACCACGTATTGGGTTAAAATCCAAGGAGTGGTTCTCGTCTTAATGGTTAGCCACCAATTGCCATGAGCAAAAATTATTCCAGCTGACATGATGCTGAAGAGTCTACATACCGAGTAATATACTACTCGGGAAAGACTACAAGGTTAAAGATCTTTGACTTTATGTTTAATTGTTTCACAATTAAGCACAAAGTCAGGGGCTACACCTAATAGGTGTGCCTATTCGGCGCACGCTATTCATAGTTTTCTATGAAGCCCTTCATAGCCTCGTTGCCAGCTGACATAAAGCAGGACTCGGGAGAAGAAGCACTTGGACAAAGAGTACTCGGGAGCAATGCACTCGGGAATTCTTCACCGTGGAGGATGAGCACTCGGTATCAGCTGTGACTCAACTATGAAGGTCTTAGGGGCTGCTGTTGGTGCCATGGGCCCCGGGTACCTCATGAGAAGCATTTAGGCCACTCGGACAGAGGATGGGCCTAACCTTGTAATTAGGGATACAATAAGACTCAGCATACATAACCCTGTATGACAGGGAAAGGATATAGTCCTAGTTGGGCACATTGTATTCCTAGAAAGAAATCCCTTGGTCGGAGTCCGACTGGGATTCCTACTTTGTAAGCCTGTCCCCCAGTATATAAGGGGAGGCAGGGCGCCCCCTGAGGGCAGGATCACCAAGATCAGAATCATATAACCTCAAAGGCAATACACCATAACTGGACGTAGGGTATTACCTCATCTTGAGGCCTGAACTAGTATAAATCGTTCGTATTCCTTTGCAGTCCATCAAGTTTAGGTCTCATGAGTAGGCCCATATATTTATTGCCGATACAAAACATCGACAATCCGTTCTCTAGTCTTTAAGAACCACAGTTAGTCGGGCCACAGGGCAATCCCCTTTCTTCCTAGTCTATGGTGCTGATGCTGTGTTACCAACTGAGTTGGAGTTTGGCTCACTGTAGTTCGGGTCCACTCAGAAGCAAAATCAACCGAAGACCAACTAGTCAAGTTAGATCAGTTAGAAGAAGCAAGGGACATCGCAACTGTCCAGTCGGCAAGGTATCTTCAAGGCCTGTGTCGTTATCACAGTCAGAATGTCCGTGGCCGCACCTTTTCGGTGGGAGATCTCATTTTGAGAAAAATCCAATCCTCCAAAGATAGGCATAAATTATCTCCCTTATGGGAGGGGTTGTTCATTATCGCTGAGGTATCACGTCCGGGTGCCTATTGACTAAAGACAGAAGACGGTGTCCTAGTCAACAACTCATGGAACATAGAATAGCTACGTCCTTTCTATACCTAAGTTTTGTACTCCTTTTATACATATAAATAAAGTTTGTTACTCTGACTCACTACGTCGCTTGTTCCAACCGAGTAGTGAGTCGGGGCTACATGATAATATATGTCTGTCGTTAATAAAATCCTGTCGATGCTTTGCACTGGCAATAAAACTATAGGGCTACTCGGCGGAGGTGAATTCAGTGGATTGCAGAGGAACACAGAGGAGATTTATACTGGTTTAGGCCCTCGATGTGAGGTAATACCCTACGTCCAGTTGAGGTGTTATTCCTCTGAGGTGGTTTGTGATCAATGATCTTCCGTGCCCTCATGGGGCGCCCTGCCTCCCTTTATATACTAGGGGACAGGGGTACATGATAAGGATTCCAGCCGGATACGGCCAAGGGATTTCCTTCTTAGAGATAGAAACCTATCCGACTAAGACTGCTATTCCTTATCATACAAGGTAAAGTCTGCCGGGTGCTATCTTATCTCTAATTACATGATTCGGCCCATCCTCTATCCGAGTGGCCCATATGCTGGTGGTGAGGTACCCGAGGCCCATGGCCTCCACAAATCCGATCTTATTTTATCTGAGTCATGAAGTTTTATAACGATTATGATATGTTTTCCCGAGTATAGCTCCATGAGGTGAATGCTTTTCTTTAAGTTGATCTCAAACCACTCGGCATAGACTGTCTAGTCGGGTAAAGCTAATGATGGCTCTGATGGAAGAAACACCCAGCAGGATTTAACGGCAAACAACAAAAAGCATTTCCAATGTTTACATATTGTTTTCATCAGACACCGACTACATAAAAAGACCTTGTTTATAATGGTAGATCCTCCGTGATAGCTTCGGTAGTGGCCCTAACTTGGCTGATCAGCTCCAAGCCCTCCTCTGGGAGCAAAACCTTCACCAATCGTCTCAATGTCTACCTGAGGGTAGAGAGACTTGGTCATGGCCAATGCTTGGGCAATTCCTATGGCAACGTGCTCGTCTGAGTACTTCTTCAGAATTCCTGGGCTTCCTCGAGATGCTACGCCACTTGAGAAATGGAGTTGGAGCTGGGCCCGGCAAGGGTCGGTTGCATGATGTCTAATAAAGTTTTCACGGAGTCAACAATGACTTCTCGTGACTCCTTTATTACCTTGATCTCTCATGCGAAGGCACCAAAATGGATCTACGAATTGGCTTTGAAGGCTGGTCACACATGAAAGAGGCATCAGTAAATTGGGACATCTAGTCAGACTGAGTACACAAGCATATATGTGACTTACTCGCATTCTCGGTGTTGACCTTGGACTTCACCTTCTCGAGTTTTTCAGCTCCTTCCTCAGGCGCTCGATCTCCAGGGACTGATTATTCAAATTTGCCTCAAGAGCTACAGCCGAATAGAACTAAAGATCAGCAATGCAGAAAGATTTGTCAGGAGTCACTCGGGCAAAAGAGCACATACTTCTAATAGTCCCTGTTTGCACCCAATTCTCATCCCTAAGCTTGTTCACAGAATCCCTCAGCCATTCCTCCCTCTCCTTGCTGGATTTCTCCAGGTCGTCCTTGGCGATTTGGAGCTGGTAGAGTTGAAGCAGCTGAGGAGCGAGCTCGAACAGAACTTCGTCCATCTTCTCGGACCGATCGACTACTTGCTGAGAAGCGTTGAAATACAGACAAGATAAGCAATATTGCCAAAAGATTCAGGAGAACTGCAAATCCACAAGCACAACCAGATAAGCTATGTACCTGGATGCTCCTTGAAGCGGCGACAATGGCCTCCATTAGGCTTATTCTTTCCCTTTGAGCGGCTTGCTCATCGTGCTCAAAGCTCTCTGCTTCCCCCTCTAGCATGACCCAATGGAATGTCTGAGGGAAGTTAGACGGAGGAGCTTCGAGCCTAGGGAGATTAGCATCGTTGGAAGACTGAGAAAGTGGAGGCGAAGGAGTCCTGGGCCTCGGGTCGATCGGCG
The DNA here is from genome assembly GCA_003991445.1 of Oryza meyeriana var. granulata. Taxonomy (NCBI): domain Eukaryota; kingdom Viridiplantae; phylum Streptophyta; class Magnoliopsida; order Poales; family Poaceae; genus Oryza; species Oryza meyeriana. Next base: position 25,744 of record RYFJ01003562.1, on the reverse strand, counting down.
GCACGGGGTCCTAGGTGGGCTCAGAGATGTTGGTCTCTATCATGGCGTCCTAGCTAGGCAGTTAGAGGCCCCTTCTCTCTTGCAGTCCTTGCTACGTGGGTCGCACCTTCTCCACCTCCCCGAGGGCTAAGACGATTCCAAGTCGCCTGCCTTGACTCGCGGGCTTGTGGTGCAGCTGCCTCAACCTCAGTTGGGATGGGAGCTGCAATGGGGGTCAGTGGCTGTGGAGGCCACGGGCCTCGGGTGCCTCATGAGAAGCATTAAGACCACTCGGACAGAGGATAGGCCTAACCTTGTAATTAGGGATACAATAGGACTCGTCATACATTACCTTGTACGACAAGGAAAGGATATAGTCCTAGTCGGGCACGTTGTATTCCTAGAAGAAAATCCCTTGGTCGGAGTCCGACTGGGATTCCTACCTTGTAACCATGTTCCTCAGTATATAAGGGGAGGCAGGGCCCCCCTTGAGGGCATAGAGAAATCTCACCAGAGAAACCTCAAAGGCAATACACAATAGCTGGAAGTAGGGTATTACCTCACCTTGAGGGCCTGAACCAGGATAAATTGTCTTGTATTCCTTTGCAATACATCAAGTTTAGGTCTCACGAGTAGCCCTATATTCTTATTGCCAGTGTAAAACATCGATAGTTGGCGCACCAGGTAGGGGTCTCAGCGAGATCAACTTCAACAAACCTGATGGATCCCATCACTAGAGTCGATGGCATCAACTTCTTCCCCAGGAAAACAATCATCTTCAGGAGCCTCGACTTCGGCGCCGACGAATTAGGCAGCGCCTTACCACCCCCTGTTCGACTCAGATCCAGTCCGATTGGCAGGGACCAAAACCGACTCCATGCCGATCGGCATACGCAACACTGTAGTGATCTTCGGCGACATGCTGTGGCGATCTCTAACATGCTCGAGTCTAGGGACAACTCTTTCTTTCAGTGTTCGACTCGGTCTCGGTCTTGAGCCGGCTGAGATCGGGCTAAGAGTGGAGGAGATCGTCAATCTCCTGTTCGGACTCAGCAATGCCGCGGATAACTTCAATCAGCATCTGACACGGCAAACCTGATCCCCTAGATTTCAATTCGGATACGACTTAGAGCCGCTCGAGAGTGGATCTAGGGAGGTTGGGGTCGTTATTACCCCCCTCAACTATTTTGACTCCAACTCTATGTCGGACAGCACTTCGGCGAGCTTTTCTCCACCACGTGAAGTTTTTATGGCATCTAAAGGCTCAACTCCTACTCAGGAGGCACGCTGACTACGCGATTTACAAGAAGAGGAAGCCCGCCAACTACGTGAACAACAGGAGGACGACGCAAGGCACGTGCAGGCCGAGCGCGATACTTGCAATGACAATCTTCACAAGGCTGGGTGGATTGCTCAATAGGAAATCCTCCAAACTCGAGTCGGCGACCACGACGTCTTCGTAACTCCTCAACAGAGCGCTGTGCCCGCTGCAACCCTACTGGATACACTGTAGTTTGGGCCTGACCACTAGGCCACCCCAATGATAGCAAGGATTAAAGCCATGATCACCGCTACTGCATGCCAGCAGTGTCAACAGTCGGGTGACACTCTCATACCGTCCAACAGGGTGTCTCCTCCAATGGTGATCTCATTTGCCTCAACGCAACGCTGAGCTACCGGTTCTAGTCAGCCGCACACGGAGTCATGCCACACATCACTCGGCAACCACAATAATGACCAGCGGCGCCAACATCAAGACAACCGTCGGGATAACCAGGATGTCCAAGGCCGACTATGATGTGATCTCCGGCAAGACATCAACGCAAAACGCCGCGAACACGAGGAAAACAAGCATCGCCGACTAGAAGATGAGAATGAGTGCTTCGACCTCCACCATGAGTGGTTGCACCGCCGTAGTCGGAGCCGGAGTCCTCACACAGATGAAGGAGTACCAGCCTTCACCCATGAGCTGCAACAAGTCGACTGCCTGTGGAGGCCATGGGCCCCGGGTACCTCATCACAAGCATATGGGCCACTCAGATAGAGGATGGGCCAAGACTTGTAATTAGAGATATAATAGCACCTGGTAGATATACAGTCTTAGCCGGGTAAGATGTATCTCTAAGAAGGAAATCCCTTGGACGTATCCGGCTGGAATTCCTATCTTGTCCCCTGTCCCCCAGTATATAAGGGGAGGAAGGGCACCCCATGAGGGCAGAAGATCATTGATCGACACACATCCTCAAAGGAATACCACCACAACTAGACGTAGGGTATTACCTCACATCGAGGGCTTGAACTAGTATAAAATCTCCTTGTGTTCCTTTGCAGTCCACCGAGTTTCCCCTTGCCGAGTAGCCCTATAGTTATATTACCGGTGTAAAACATCGACAGTTGGCGCGCCAGGTAGGGGTTTCGGCGAGATCTACACCAGCAATCTCGATGGATTCCACTTCTGGAGTCGATGGCGGCAAATTCTTCCCTGGAGACAATATCCTTCGGAAGCCTCGACTTCATCGCCGACCAGATCGGCAATCTCACCTTGGCCGAAGTAGATCCAATCCAACAGGTTGAGGGACCAGCCGACTCCGCGCCAGTCGGCCCACAAGACGCTGCGCCAATTATCATCAATCCGGTGCAGCAATCTTCATCTTCGCTGAGCCTTGGGACAACTCTCTCCTTCGGCGTCCGACTCGCGCTAGGCCTTGAGCCAACCTGGGTTGGGCTATGAGGGGGAGAGATCGTCAATCTCCAGTGCAGATTCAGCGATGCCGCAGATTTACATCTTGCGCGGCAGACCCAATCTCTTGCGATTCAGTTTGGACACAGCCAAGCGCCATTTCAGATTGGATCTAGGGAGGTCGGAGTCATTCTTACTCCGATGAATTACTCGGATTCCGACTCCAAGTCGGATAACCGTTTGAACACTAGTTCGGACTCCAGTCTGGCAAATCTACTTCTGCCCCGCGAGATCTTCATGGCTTCAACACCACCACCGGAGGTTTGCCGACTACAAGAGGAGCAGCAGGAGGAGGCACGCCAACTACGATAACAGGAGGATGCTGATCGCGAAGCTCGCAACGCCGTGTTACGCAAGGCTGGACAAACCGCTCAGCAACAGATCCTCCAGACAAAAGTCGGCGACCACGACGTCTTCGTCACGCCACAACAGAACGTTGTGGCCGCCGCCACTCTGTTGGACACGCTCCAACTCGGGCCTGATCACTAGGCCACCCCGACTATTGCCAAAATTAAGGCGATGATCACAGCTGCCGCCTGTTAGCAGCAACAGCAGTCGGGCGACACAATTATACCGACCAATAGGTCGGGTTCTCCGGCAGCCGGCTCATCTACATCAGCACGGCGTCGGGTGGCTGGCTCAAGTCGGCCACATGAGGAATCGCGCCAAACGACACTCGGCGACACCAACGACGATAATCGGCGACGTCACCAGTATGATCGCCGGCCCAACCAAGATCTTCGAGTCCGCCTACAACGCGACCTCCGATATGAGATCAATGCCCGGCGCCGCCAACATGAAGAGGAAGAGCGCCGCCAACTGGAGGAGGAAAACGAGCGTTTCGGCCTTCACCACGAGCGGTTTAACCGCCGTGATCGAAGCCGGAGCCCTCACGAAGATGAAAGCGTTCCAGCTTTCACCCATGATCTCCAGGACGTCGACTGGCCGTCGGGCTTCAAGCCTACAGGGATAGAGAAATACGACGGCAAAACCAACCCTGAGTCCTGACTCACTGTATACACCCTAGCAATATGAGCTGCCGGGGGTGACCACAAAGCCATGGCTAACTACCTCCCAGTCGCATTGGCTAACTCGGCAAGGACATGGCTGACAGGGCTCCCGAGGCGGTCGATCGGTTCCTGGGGAGAACTCATGGAGTGGTTCATCGCCAACTTTCAAGGAACCTACGAGAGGCCGTCTTCTGAGCATGATTTATATCAACTACACCAGAAGAAGAACGAGTCTCTACGTGATTTTATCAAGAGATTCTCCGAGAAGCGCAAAAAGATCCCAATGATCAGAGACGAGGCCGTCATCACCGCCTTCCGCAAGGGAGTAAAGGACGCCCCGTTCATCGCGAAGTTCACTTGGAAACCACCATCCTCTGTCCAAGCTCTCTTCGACATGGCGAACAAATACATCGACTCGGCTGAAGCGGTCGCAGAGGCCCTCAACAAGAAGAAGGAGTCCCGACAGAAAGAACAAAAGACGAAAGCTGATGAGCCATCTCAAAACAAGACCAGCGGCTGCAAGCGGAAGTCGGATAACGAGGTGGCCAACATGGAGTGAACTCGGTCGTGGCCCCAACGCAACAACGACTACCAGAAAGCCATGAATGGGCCTTGCCCCTTCCACCCCAAGGGCAAACACGCGGCCAAAGACTACTTCATGCTTAAGAAGTTTGCTTCCGAGCAGACTTCATCATCTGGCGCTGACAAGGACAATGACAAGCCAGATCAGGGCTCGGCTGACAATTTTCAAGATCCCCAAGCCGAGCTTAACCACATCTTCGGAGGGCCGTCTGCCTACGAGTCCAAGCGGATGCAAAAGCTTACAACGCACGACATCAACTCAATTTCTATAGCAGACACCCCCCAATATTTGCGCTGGTCAGAGACGTCCATCACGTTCACCCGCGCAGATCACCCAGATCGGGTTTCACACCCAGGACGATACCCACTTGTCCTGGACCCGGTCGTGAAGAACATCAAGTTGAAGAAGGTTCTCATAGACGGAGGCAGCGCACTCAATATCCTCTTCGCCAAGACCCTGGACGAGATGAAAATTTCTCGTTCGGATCTACGGCCGAGTACGGTGCCCTTCCACGGGATAATCCCCGGCCTGTCTTCAACACCACTCGGGCAGATTACCTTGCCAGTAACCTTCGGCACACAGGATAACTTCCGCACTGAAAACATCTGCTTCGAGGTCGCTGACTTTGAGACCGCATACCATGCGATACTCGGACGACCGCCGCTCGCCAGATTCATGGCGGTACCGCACTATACATATATGGTGCTTAAGATGCCAGGGCCAGCAGGAGTCCTCTCCCTCCGTAGCGATGTCAAGCAAGCCTTCACCTACAACAAGGAGAGTTGCGAATTGGCTCAATCACAAGAGGCGGCAGTCGGGCGCAGTAGCATTCGGCAAGCCGTCACAACCGAAGTCGAGGAAGACCCAGTTCCAGCCAAAAAAGCAGCGAAGTCGGGAGTTTCAGCGGACTCTGACATGAAGAAGATCCCCCTAGACCCTTCCGACCCCTCCAAGACTGCTCTAGTCGGGACCGGACTCGACCCCAAATAGGAAGACGTGCTCGTCACCTTCCTCCAGGCCAACAAGGATATCTTCGCATGGAAACTGTCCGACATGCCGGGCGTACCAAGGGAGGTGATCGAGCACGCTCTCAACATGAAGACAGACGCCAAGCCAGTTAAGCAACGGCTACGGCGCTTCGCTCAAGACCGTAAAGATGCTATTCGGGAGGAGATAACCAAGCTTCTCGCAGCTGGGTTCATCAAAGTGGTCAACCACCCAGATTAGCTGGCAAACCCAGTTTTGGTCCGAAAGAAAAACGGTAAATGGCGCATGTGCGTCGACTGCACCGATCTCAACAAGGAGTGCCCCAAAGACCCATTTGGTTTACCAAGGATAGACCAGGTGGTGGATTCAACTGCAGGGTGCGAACTTCTCAGCTTTCTCGACCGCTACTCGGGATACCATCAAATCAGTTTGAAGGAGGAGGACTGCCTCAAGACATCTTTTATCATGCCGTTTGCTGCGTACTGCTACATCACTATGCCGTTCGGTTTGAAAAATGCTGGAGCAACGTATCAACGTGCAATTCAGCGGTGTCTACACACTCAGATCGGGCGCAACGTGGAAGCCTACATCGACGACGTGGTGATCAAGACCAAGTCCAAAGAAGACCTCATTGCTGATCTGGAAGAAACCTTCCAAAATCTTCGAAGATTCAAGATGAAGTTGAACCCGGAAAAGTGCGCCTTCGGTGTGTCATCTGGCAAGCTACTCGGCTTCATCGTCTCGCGTCGCGGCACCGAGGCCAACCCGGAGAAAGTCAATGCAATCATGAATATGGCTCCCCCGACTAACCAGAAGGACGTCCAGAAGCTGACAGGCTGCATGGCAGCACTCAGCCGGTTTATTTCCCGACTGGGCGAACGGGGTATGCCCTTTTTCAAGCTACCGAAGAAAGCAGATAACTTCCAATGGACTCCTGAAGCCCAACAAGCCTTCGAAGACTTCAAGCAATTTCTCACATCACCCCCCGTGTTGGCGTCACCGATGCCCCAAGAACAGCTAATGCTATATCTGGTGGCAACTTCCTAGGGTAGTCGAACGATCCAAACAGGGTCACATCCAAAAAGCCCAACGGCCCATTTACATTGTCAGTGAGGTGCTTGCCGACTCGAAGACGAGATATCCGCAAGTCCAGAAGCTGCTCTATGGCCTACTTATCACTATCCGGAAGCTGGCGCACTACTTCCAAGCACATCAAGTCACGGTGGTCACATCGTTTCCACTCGGGGATGTCCTGCATAACCGTGAGGCCACCGGCCGAATCGCTAAATGGGCGCTCGAGTTGATGGCATTCGACATCACCTTTTAGCCGCGGACAGCAATTAAATCACAAGCTCTAGTCGACTTCGTGGCTGAGTGGACAGAAGTTCACATGCCCGCATCAACAGCGAAGCTAGAGTACTGGACAATGTACTTCGACGGTTCTCTTCTGATCGGCGACGCTGGGGCTAGAGTCATACTGACGTCCCCCACTGGCAAAAAACTGAAGTACGTCCTACAAATCCACTTCCCGGCTTCCTACAACGTCGCTGAGTACGAGGCACTCATCCATGGGCTCTGCATCGCCATGTCACTCGGCATCCATCGACTGGTTGTGTGAGGAGACTCCCAACTTGTGGTAAACCAGGTCATGCAGGACTGGGCAAGCCTCGACGACACCATGGCGGCATACTGTCAGGAGGTCCGCAAGATGGAAAACAAGTTCAACGGGCTGGAGATAACACATGTCCTACGACAATACAATGATGCTGCAGACGAGCTGGCAAACATGGGATCCAAGTGAGAGGCAGTCCCAACAGGGATCTTCGTTGAGCAACTCATGGAGCCATCAATCAAGAAGAAACCAGCGCCGGAGCAGTCGGGAGGCGAACCTACCCCGGCAACAGACGAGGTGCTGCACATATGTCAAGATTGGCGGACTCCTGTTCTCAAATTCCTCCTAGATGATGAACTCCTAGAAGATCGCAGTGAAGATGAACGAACTAAACATTGAAGCAAGAATTTCTTAGTCGTCGGAGAAGACCTATACCGAAGAAGTGCATCCGGTGTCCTCATGCACTGCGTCTCCACCGAGGAGGGCAAGCAAATCCTGCAGTCAATCCACTCGGCCGTATGTGACAATAATGCTACATCCAGGACGTTAGTTGGAAAGGCTTACTGGCAGGGATTTTTCTAGCCAACAGCAGTCACAGATGCCAAAGACATCGTTCGCACATGCGAGGGTTGCCTGTTCTACGCACGACAAACCAATCTCCTAGCCCAGGAACTCCAAACAATCCCAATCTCTTGGCCCTTTGCAATATGGGGGCTTGACATGGTCGGGCCTTTCAAGAAAGCACCAGGGCGTGTTTCACACACTTGTTCGTCACAGTGGATAAATTCACCAAGTGGATTGAGGCTAAACCCGTTGCAACCATAACAGCGGCACGAGCAAAGGACTTCATTATGAGTATACTCTACCGATTCAGAGTCCCCAACCGCATCATTACTGACAACGGCACTCAGTTCACGGGCGGCGTGTTTCAAGATTTCTGTGATGACTTCGGCATCAGGATCTGCTAGGCGTCTGTGGCACACCGATGAACAATGGGCAGGTTGAACGAGCCAACGGTATGGTCTTACAAGGTATCAAGGCCAGGATATTCGACCAACTCCAACCATACGCGGGCCGGTGGGTACAAGAACTCCCATCTGTTCTCTGGTCTCTCAGAACCACGGTTAGTCGGGCAACAGGGCAATCCCCTTCTTCCTGTCTATGTGTCGAGGCTATGCTACCAACCGAATTAGCGTTCGGCTCTCCGTGAGTCCGGGCCTACTCAAAAGATATTTCCAACAACACCCGATTGGTCGAACTAGATCAGTTAGAAGAAGCGAGGGATATCGCAACAATCCACTCGGCAAGGTATCTTCAAGGCCTGCGTTGCTACCACAATCGCAATGTGCGTGGCCGCGCCTTTTTGGTTGGAGATCTCGTCTTGAGGAAAATACAAACCACCAAAGACAGGCACAAACTATCCCCAATCTGGGAAGGGCCATTCATTATAGTCGAGGTCACGTGGCCAGGCGCCTACCGACTGAAGACCGAAGACGGTGCCCTCATCAGCAACTCATGGAATATAGAACAGCTACGTCCTTTCTATACTGAGATTTATTATTTTTTTCCATGTGTACAGTTCCACTCGGACTCACTATGCCGCTTGTTTCAACCGAGTAGTGAGTCGGGGGCTGCATGTATCTTATATGCTTTGTCAATAATATACGAGCTTATTTTACTTAAGTTACGAAGCCTCACTATGACTTTATTATGTTTGCCCGAGTATAGCTTTTTGCGGTGAACGATTTTATTAAGTTCCTACAGACTAACTCGGTGCAGACCATATAATCAAGTAAAGCTGATGACAACTGAGTAATAAAGCTTGGCGGCACTGCATATATATTTACACATGTCTTTATAAAAAACCACAATACACCGACTGCATGACGTTCTGTTTTTACAGATCCAGATCCCTGGTGATAATCTCTGCAGTCGGCCTCGCCTTGGCTATCAGCTCCAGCGCCTCCTCAGGAGTTGTGTCCTCGGCAAACCCCTCCCCGATTGCTTCAACATCTGCCCTTGGGTAGATGGACTTGGTCATAGCCAGGGTTAAGGCCACACCAGTAATGACATGCTCATCCGAGTCCCTTTTTAGGGCACTCGGTGCATCCTCCAGGCGCGCCTCCACTTGGGCGATCGGGCTGCAGCTGGTTCCCACGGGGAGAGGATCCACGATGTCAAGGAGCCCTCTCACGGATCCGAGGAGAGCCTCCCATGACTCCTTGACCACCTTTATCTCCTCTTTGTAAGCCTAAAATTGGGCCTGGGAGTTGGCTCTAGGAGCTACCCGGGTTCACCGACAAGTAAACTTGTTAGGTAAGGCTGCAGATGGGATAATTGATGGATTGGTTAAGATCAGTGTCAAAAAGGAGACTTACTATCGTAGTCGGCCTCCCACCTGGCTATGGTCCTCTCCAGTTCAACCTTTTCCTTCTCGAGCTTGGTGTTGGCCTCTTTCAACTCGGCTTTCTCTCGTTCAAGCTCGGTTTTGGCCTTAGTCAGGTCGGCCTTGTCCTTTTCAAGCTCGGCATTGGCTTTTGTGGCCTCCTTCAGCTGGATTGCCTCCTCTGTTCGGGTCTTCAACTCGGCTTCGAGGGTTGCACGATAGATTAGTCAAGGACTCGACGTTGCAGTCAAGGCACAACTGGGCAGTCGAGAACAACACAGCTGGAGGAATTTATGAAGGATCTGGTCAGAAAGATACATTCTGGAGGCCTACCTCTTATCTTTTTGGCTTGGTCCCAATTTTCAGCCCTGAGCTGAGTAACGCCGTCCCTTAGCCAAGACACCCTCTCTTGGCTGCGCCCTTCTACCTCGGCCTTTAAGGCCCAGAGCTAGTCCAACTCTTGAAGCTGAGGGGCAACCCAGATCAAGACTTCGCTCATTCTCTCCGAGCGATCAACAAGTTTACTTCTCAGGAAAAAATAGAGCAAAACAGAGTCAGTCGTCAAATCACCCATATGAGCAAGATAGCCAAGACTACAATACGTTGGGGGTCATACCTAGATCCCCCGGGACGCGTCGAGAGTAGCGCGCAACAAGCTTTCACGCTCCCTTTCTGCCGCGGCCTCGTCATGCTTGTAACTCCTTGCGGTTCCGTCGGGCTCCGTCCAATGGAACGTCCGCGGGAACTTGCGAGGAGGAGCCTCGAGCTTGGGGAGATCCGGCTTGTCTGAAGGAGGAGACAACGACGACGATGACGACGATGACCAAGATGGCGATAGACTCCTGGCCCCCAACTCGGCGGCCTCCAGGCTTCGGGGGTTGACTCAGGGGCCGTGGCCACGGCTTCAACAACCGGCACTGACTCAGGTGCTGCCTTGACGGCTTCGACGACCGGCGCCGGCAACCATCCCTTGGTCGACCGGTGTCGGCGGCCCTGCAGTCGGGGCCGTCCTAGTTTCTGCAACTGAGACCACCGCCGGCTCAACAGGTGTGCTCGCTGGCATTTTTGACTTGCTGGGTAGGATCGGCAGCGGGAGTGGCCGGCGTGCCCTCTTGAGGTCCAATGTCGACCCGCCTCCTGCGCAACGAATCCACATCATGACGACACAATCATAAACATGATTCTTAGAAGACCAGAACCACCCACCTCTCTTAGAAAACTTGAGCTTTGTTCGGAAGATCTAGAGGCGGTACTGGAGCTGCTGCTGTCGGGCCAGAAGGCGCGGCAGTTGGCGGCGGCACTTTAGCCCTGGTTGGCCCCGTCCGCGGTGTGACCGGCTGGGGCGCTCGAGTACTCGGCGGTGCTGTGGTTGACTTCGTACTCGGCGGCACTCTCATTGGGCTCGACGACGTGGGGCTCGACAGCGCGGTCCGCGGCCTGGGACTCGATGGCCTGGGCACCGCACCGGTGGTGTCCTTTATCTTTAGACTCCCGGCGGCAGTGCTCGACTTCACAATCTTCCCCTTGCCCTGATCTGCAATGGGTTTCTTCCCCGCTCTCTCGGAGTCGGGCTAGGTGGCCGAAGGACTCTCGGCCTTTTCTTCAATTTTGTGGCCGACAATGGACGGGAGTCGTCATCAAACTCCTTGCACCACTGCAAACGATTCCATAATATACATCACACAATGCTGGACAATCATGGATACATGCTACAAGCATTCATCATAGAAGAAAAGCAGAGGTTACCTCGGGACGAGGCCGATTCCGGTTGTAAGCCGCAATGCAGTGCTCTGCGTCCTCGGTCTCGATCACCCCATTGGAGAAATAGGTGAACAAGGTCTCGGTCACTTCTTGCTGGCTGACCACCTCTCGGCTTTCTTAGTTGGGGTCATCTTTCCCTTGATAGTCCCAGCAAACTCGCTCCTCAAACTTAACGCTGAATGCGTCGGGTCAGGAAATGCTTGGCCACCCAAGGGCCAGTCAGGTCGGCTTCCTTAAACTTCTCCAACCTAGCTAGCAACTGATGCACCTGGCCCATCTCTTCGAAGGTCGGGTCCGATGACCAATTGGGCGAGATTGTCGGGGGCTTCCCAGTGAATGCAGGCAGGGAGGGCACCAGATAGGAACAATAAATCCACTCCTTGTGCCAGCCTTTCAAGGAAGACTTCAAAGGAAGACGATACTTATACCTTTTTCATCTCACTTCTTAGCTGAAGCCACCCCCCATCCACCTGAACCTGCTCTTGGAGGGTTGGGGCTTTTATGTGGAATAAGTGCTAAAAAGTTGAGGTGGGGTTCTACACCCAAGTAGCACTCGCAGAGAGTCATAAATATTGAGATTTGCAGGATCGAGTTGGGATTCAGATTCACCAACTCCAATCCGTAATAATTAAGAAGATGGCAAAAGAAACTCGGAAGAGCGAAGGAACAAACCCTGCGTCAAAGAAAGAAGCAATACAACGGTTGCCAGATTGGGATTTGGGACTGACCTCACCCTCAGCTGGCGCCATCGGATGATATCACGGCTTTGCAACCGCAGAGACCTCTCCAATTTTCCAGCTCTCGACCGGCTGCAATCCGAGGTCGGCCACCCATCATCCGACCCCGACGAAATCTAGCACCTTCGCATGGCGGGGGACAAGAGATTGGAGGAAATATAGTCGGGGGCTTGAGTGGAGAAAACGGATGCAGAATCCGCACGAGCTTTGGTGGGGAGGAGCAAGCAATGGTGAACCCTAACGGAGCGGGAAGCGAAATTTTGGCGCGGAGCTAGGAAGACGAAACGATTGGTCGCATGGGGAAGATAGAGGAATTTTTTCTCTCTCCCTCAGCCTTTATAGAGCCTGTGCCGACTAAATGGGCTTGGGCCTACACAGTTGAAGCTGGGCCACCAAAGATATGAGTTCCTACAGTAGCACGCTCAATATGGGCCGCTCGTAGGCTGGGTTAAAATCGCAGTGCTGATGCTACCAACAGGAACCGATGAGGTAATAGATATGCTTCATAAAGAGGCCCCCCCGTAATTGCTAAACACATGTGTTTGGTATCTGACTTATCCACCAGGTATCGAGGATATATCCTTAAAGGATCACAAGCTGGTCTTCATTAAATTGGGGATGCAGGTATCTTTCCGAGTACACCTGACCACGCAATGGATCACCCATTAATTTTCATAAAAGGGTACTTCGGCCTACATGCTTGGCCACAGTTGCCAGAGCAACATTATTTCAGCTGATATATGCTGAAGAGTCTAACTTCCAAGTAGTCTACTTACTACTTGGGAGAGACTATAATATTTTTCCAGCTAACATGACGTGAAGAGTCTAACTCCCGAGTGGGACGCAACCCGGGAAAGACATAAACCCCTTTTCCAGCTGACATGAAGCTGAAGAAGTCCCATATACGAGTGCATTGCTACTCGCAAGACTATAAATCATATTCCGGTTGACATGATACCGAGAGTCTCACCTTATACCAGTAGTAATCTACTCGGGAAAGACTGCAAGGTTAATGATCTTTGACTTTATGTTTAATCTGTCTTCACAATTAAGCACAAAGTCGGGCTACACCTAATAGGAGCGCCTATTCGGCGCACACTATTCATACACCAACATGAAGCCCTTCATAGCCTCGTTCCTAACTGACATGAAGTAGGACTCCGGAAGAAGAAGCACTCGGACAAGGAGTACTCGGGAGCAATGTACTCGGGCAATCTTCACTGTGGAGGATGAGCACTCGGCATCAGCTGTGACTCAACTATGAAAGGTCTCAAGGGCTATTTGTGGAGCCATGGTCCCCAGTACCTCATCACAAGCTATGGGCCACATCGGATAGAGGATGGGCCAAGACTTGTAATTAGAGATATAATAGCACACGGTAGATTTTTGCCTTGTACAGAAAGGAATATAAAGTCTTACCCAGGTAAGAGTATCTCTAAGAAGGAAATCCCGGCGTATCCAGCTGCGGATTCCTATCTTGTACCCCTGTCCCCCAGTTATATAAGGGGAGGCAGGGCACCCCATGAGTGCAGAAGATCATGGGGATGAAAAAATTTGGACACCACATCCTCAAAGGAATACACCACAATGGACATAGGTATACCTCACATCGAGGGCCTGAACTAGTAATAAAATCTCTTGTGTTCCTTTGCAGTCCACCGAGTTTTCCCTTGCCGAGTACGCCCTATAGTTATATTGCGTGTATGAAACATCGACACTACTCATTAGGCTTCAAGCTGACTGGAATTGAAAAATATGATGGAAAGACAAACCTTGAGTCCTGGCTCACAGTCTACACTCTAGAAATCTAAGCAGCTGGAGGAGATCATAAGGCCATGGCTAACTACCTCCCAGTCGCTCTAGCCGACTCAGCGAGGACATGGCTAACAGGACTCCCTAAGAGTTCAATCGGCTCCTGGGAGAACTCCGGAACGCTTCATCGCTCAATTTCAAGGACATACGAAAGGCCATCTTCCGAGTATGACCCGTATCAGTGCCATCAAAGGAAGAACGAGTCTCTTCGTGATTTCATTAAGAGGTTTTCAGAGAAGAGAAATTTAATCCCGAAGATCAAGGACGAGGTCATCATCACCGCCTTCCGTAAGGGAGTCAGAGACAACCCATTCATTGCCAAGTTTAGTTGGAAGCCTCCCTCTTTCGTCAAGTCTCTTTTTGACATGGCGAAGAAATACACTGACTCGACCGACACAGTTGCCGTGGCCCTGGACGACAAGGAGAGCTTTTGGCAGAAGGACAAAAAAGACAACGACGAGCCAACATAGAACAAGTCCGGCAACCGCAAGCGCAAGTTGGACAACATGGTGGCTGCTGTGGAGCGCACTCGGCCGCAACCCTTGAGGACAGATGAGTACCAAAAAGTGATGAACGGGCATGCCCCTTCATCCAAAGGCAAGCACACGGCTAAGGACTACTTCATGCTCAAGAAGTTTGCTTCTGAGAAAACCTCAACATCTGGCAGCAATAAAGACAAGGACAAGTCAGACCCGGTCACAGCCGGTGACTACCAAGATCCCCAGGCTGAGCTCAACCATATCTTTGGAGGGCCGACGGCATACCAGCCAAAGGAAGTAGAAGCTCATAGCACGTGAAATTAACTCAGTCTCTGCAGATGTCCCCCAGTACTTGCGTTGGTCAGAAATGCCAATCACGTTTGACCGTGCGGATCACCCTGATCGGGTCACTCATCCAGGATGCTATCCACTCGTCCAGGACCCGGTCATCAGGAGCATCAAATTGAAGAAGTTTCATCGACGGAGGAAGCGCTTGCAACATCCTGTTCGCCAAGATGCTCGATGAGATGAAGATTCCTCGATCCGAGCTGCGGCCGAGTACAGCGCCCTTCCACGGGGTAATCCCCGGCCTCTCTCTACTCTACTCGGACAGATTACTCTGCTAGTAACGTTTGGCATGCAGAATAATTTCCGCACCGAGAATATCGGCTTCGAGGTTGCCGACTTCGAGACCGCGTATCACGCCATACTCGGACGGCCAGCACTAACCAAATTCATGGCAATGCCGCATTACACATACATGATACTTAAGATTCTAGGACCAGCTGGAGTGCTTTCCCTTCACAGCGATGTCAAGTAAGCTTTCACCTGCGACAAGGAGAGCTGCGAGCTAGCCCAATCTCAAGAAGCGGCAGTCGGGCGCAACAACATCTGACTAGCTGCCACAACAGCAAGCGGGAACGATCAAGTTCCGGCAAAAAAAGCAGCCAAGTCGAGAATTTCAGCGGACTCTGAAACAAAAAAGATCCTCCTGGACCCTTTCGACCCCTCCAAAACTACGCTTGTCAGGACTGGACTCAACCCCAAATAGGAAGACGAGCTCGTCACCTTCCTCCAGGCAAATAGGAACATATTTGGTTGGAAACCTTCTGACATGCCTGGTGTGGAGGCCATGGGCCCCGGGTCCTCATGAGAAGCATAGGCCACTCGGACAGAAGGATGGGCCTAATCTTGTAATTAGGGATACAATAGGACTCGGCATATATTACCTTGTACGACAAGGAAAGGATATAGTCCTAGTCGAGCACGTTGTATTCCCAGAAGGAAATCCTTTGGTCAGAGTTTGATTGGGATTCCTACCCTATAACCCTGTGCCCCTGGTACATAAGGGGAGGCAGGGCGCCCCGTAAGGGCAACTAAGACAATCTCATCAGAGAAACCTCAAAGGCAATACACAACAGCTGGAAGTAGGGTATTACCTCACCTCGAGTGCCTGAACCAAGATAAATCATTTTGTGTTCCTTTGCAATCCATCAAGTTTAGGTCTCACGAGTAGTGCCATATTATTATTGCTGATATAAAACAGCGACAGTTGGCACGCCAGGTAGGGGCATCGACGTGATCATCTTCGACAAGCCTGATAGATTCAACCACCAGAGTCGATGGCGTCAAGTTCTTCCCCGGGCAAACGATTAGCTTCGGGAGCCTCGACTTTATCGCTAACAAGTTCGGCGACTTCACCCTGTCCGACTCAGACTTGATCCAATCGGCCAGAAATCAAGCTGACTCCACGCCAGTCGGCCTACTCAACGCTACTGCAATCTTCGGCGACATGCTACAGCGATCCCCAAGATTCCTAGGTCTCGGGACAACTCTTCCTTTCGGTGTTCGACTCGGACTCGGCCTCGAGCCAGCCGAGATCGAGCAAAGAGAGGAGGAGGAAGTTAATCTCCCGTTCGGACTCGGCAATGCCGCAGATAACTTCAATCAACATCTAATGCGGCAGACCCGATCCCCTGCAGTTCAACTCGGATACGGCCTAGAGCCACTCGAGATTGGATCTAGGGAGGTCGAAGTCGTAATTACCCCCCTCAACTACTCTGATTCTGACTCTAAGTCGGACAACAGTTCGGCAAGCTTCTCTCCAGCACGTGAAATCTTTATGGCGTCCAAGGGCTCAACTCCACTCAAGAGGCACGCCAGACTATGTGATTTAGAAAAAGAAAGCCGCCGACTACGTGAACAACAGGAGGAAAGACGTAATGATGCCTGTGGCCTCCCGAGCGCGATGCTCGCAACGACCAATCTGCACAAGGGCTGGGCGGACTGCTCAACAGAAATCCTCCAAACCCGAGTCGGCGCCGACCACAACGTTTCATAACTCCTCAATCAAAACATTGTGGCCACTGCAACTCTACTGATACACTGATAGTTGGGCCTAATCCAACCACCCCGACGATAGCAAATAAAAGCCCATGATCACCGCCGTTGCATGTCAGCAGCCAGCCTCAACCAATTGACTGACACTCTCATACCGAACCAACAGTTGGCTTCTCCAACAGCGATCTCATTTGCCTCAACGCAATGTCGAGCGGCCGGCTCTATTCAGCCGCACACGGATTCATGCCACACATCACTCGGCAACCATAATAATGACCGACGGCGCCGAAATTAAGATGACCATCGGGACAACCAGGATGTTCGAGGCCGAATACAACGAGATCTCTGGCAAGACATCAACGCATGACGCAGCGAATGTGAGGAAGACGAGCGTCGCCGACTAGAAGACGAGAATGAGCACTTCGGCCTGCAACATGAGCGGTTTCACCGCCATAGTCAAAGTCGGAGTCCTCATACAGATGAAGGATTACCGGCCTTCACCATGGCTGCAACAAGTCGACTGGCCGTAGGCTTCAAGCCGGACTGAATTGAAAAATACGACGAGAAGACCAACCCGAGTCTTGGCCACAGTTACACTCTGGCGATCCAAGCAGCTGGAGGAGATCACAAGGGCATGGCTAACTATCTCCCAGTTGCTCTAGCCAACTCGGCAAGGACATGGCAAACTAGACTCCTATAGGTCAATTGGCTCCTGGAGAAGAACTCCGGGAACGCTTCATCGCCAATTTCCAAGTAACGTATGAGAGGCCATCTTCTGAGTACGATCTATATCAGTGCCATCAAAGAAAGAACGAGTCTACTCATGATTTCATCAGGAGGTTTTCTAAGAAGAGGAATTTAATCCCGAAGATCAAGGATGAGGTCATATCGCCGCCTCCGTAAGGGAGTCAGAGACACTCCATTCATTGCCAAGTTACTCGGAAAACCTCCCTTTTCTGTCAAGGCTCTTTTTGACATGGCGAACAAATACGTTGACTCAGCTGACGCAATTGCTGAGGCTATAGATGACAAGAAGGAGCCCCAGTAGAAGGACAAAAAAGACAACGACGAGGCAGCACAGAACAAGTCCGACAACCGCAAGCGCAAGTCGGACAACGTGGTGGCTGCTGTGGAGCATACTCAGCCGCGACCCCCGAGGACAGACGAGTACCAAAAAGTGATGAATGGGCCATGCCCCTTTCATCCAAAGGGCAAGCACGCGGCTAAGAACTGCTTCATGCTCAAAAAGTTTGCTTCCGAGCAGACTTCAACATCTGGCAGCAATAAAGGCAAGGACAAGCTAGATTCGGGCGTAGCCGGCGACTACAAAGATCCCCAGGCTGAGCTCTGATGCGAGACTAGGTTCCCGACCTTCCGATAGGTTCGATTTGGCAACGTATGGACATTCACGTTTTGAGGCTTCCGATCAGTGGATCGTCACCTCGCATTCGCTACACCCGCGCGTCTTGTTGTTATCGGCCATGCTCTCACGCAGTCGACCTAACCACGAAGGTTTTGCTCCTACAAACAATCGAAGAAATTTGCAAGAACAAAGAAAACACAACCTGAATTGCAAATGGGTGTTCAGCACACAAAGTTGGGATTCCACAAACCGATCTAGACGGCGAAACTGCAATGGCAGAATAATTTAAGCAAAACCCAACCCTAACTCGATGACTTCTACTGAATATCTAGGGTCTAGGGTCGGCCAAGGACCCTTGGACGCATCCCTAATGGACTCTGACACGATACAAGGCCCAACGGCCCAAAAGACGGTGACGCAGCACCCTAGCAAATTCTGTTTGCCCGCTTATTTTGATGATATCTTTTGACTCATAAGGAATTTTGATGTGCAACCAAATCCATTGGAAAGCTTATCTCCTTAGCTTTCCGTATATATGTAGAACGTCAAAAATAGAGTTCATATGCAATCTGAGCGATGATTTTAGTACAGACTACTACTGGAATCCGAGATGGACTCGAGCTCGATATGAATTGGGCCTCCAACTTGACTTGAACGCCTTTGCTGGCTTGTCCACCTCCTAGCCTCTCTCCAAATGCTTCCTGGTCCTTTCCAAGGTTCCTATTTATAATTAAATCATTAGGTAGCAATCTATTCTCAAAGTCACCAAAAGAAGAACTTAGGAACGAGTTCACCAGGAGATTCAATTGTCGTGCCTGAGCTTTAGTAATTGGCCCTTGCATAACAACTTGAGGATTGTTGTAAGTACTAAAAGGAGTGATATCCTTATCATCCTCCCCCTCTTGAAGTGGAGTCGTCCTCGACTCAAGCTCATCTTCTTCTCCCAAGTATGGTTTCAAATCTGAAATGTTAAAGGTGGGACTAACCCCAAACTCGGAAGGCAACTCAAGTTTATATGCATTATCGTTAATTTTCTCAATTATTTTAAAAGGACCAGCAACCCTAGGCATCAATTTAGATTTTCTAAGCTCTAGAAATCTATCTTTTCTCAAGTGTAACCACACTAAATCACCCAGTTCAAGAGTAACTTCCTTTCTACCTTTACTACCAGCAATTCTATACTTTTCATTCATATTTTCAATATTTTCTTTAGTTGTTTCATGCATTTTCAAAATAAAATCAGCATGTTTCTTAGCATTATTATGTGTCCGCTCAGTAGTAGGTAAAGGCAAAAGATCAATAGGAGCACGGGGATTAAATCCATACACTACTTGGAAAGGACTTACCTTGGTGGTGGAGTATTCTGCCTGATTGTATGCAAATTCAACATGCGGCAAACACTCTTCCCACTTCTTCAAATTATTCTTCAAAATAGCTCGCAACATAGTAGACAATATTCTATTCATGACCTCGGTCTGTCCATCAGTTTGTGGGTGACATGTTGTAGAAAATAACAGCTTTGTACCCAATTTATTCTAAAGTGTACGCCAAAAGTGACTCAAGAATTTAGCGTCACGATCTCAAACAATACTAGAAGGCATACTATGCAAGCGAACAATCTCTTTGAAAAAGAGGTCAGCAATATGAATGGCATCATCGGTTTTATGACAAGGAATAAAGTGTGTCATCTTAGAAAATCGATTCATTACAACAAAAATGCTATCGCTCCCCCTCTTTGTCCTGGGCAATCCCAAAACAAAATCCATAGATATGTCTGCCCAAGGAATAGAAGGAACAGGAAGAGGCATATACAAACCATGTGGATTCAAACGAGACTTAGCTTTTTGACATGTGGTGCAGCAAGTCACGAAACGCTCTACATCTCGCCTCATCTTTGGCCAAAAGAAGTGTGTGGCCAAAACTTCCTCTGTCTTCTTAGCACCAAAATGACCCATCAAACCTCCTCCATGGGCCTCCTGCAGCAACAAAAGACGAACGGATCCAACTGGAATGCATAGGCGGTTAGCTCTAAACAAGAATCCATCATTAAGCACAAATTTATTCCATGTACGTCCCTCTTTACAATTCAAGAACACGTCTTTAAAATCAACATCAAATTCATATTGTCTCTTAATCAATTCAAGCCCAAATATACGACAATCAAGTTGAGACAACATGGTATAGCGTCTAGACAAAGCATCAGCAATCACATTATCCTTCCCTTTCTTATGTTTGATGATGTAAGGAAAAGATTCGATAAATTCTACCCACTTAGCATGTCTTTTATTCAATTTTGCTTGACTTCTAATATGTTTCAGAGACTCATGATTAGAATGTATAATAAATTCCTTCGGCCATAAATAATGTTGCCAAGTCTCTAAAGTTTGAACCAAAGCATACAATTCTTTATCATAGGTTGAATAGTTCAAACTAGGCCCTGACAACTTCTCACTAAAGTATGCAACAGGCTTACCCTCTTGAATAAGAACACCTCCAATCCCAATTTCACTTGCATCATATTCAAGTTTGAAAACCTTACCAAAATCAGGGAGTTGGAGTAGCGGTGCATGAGTCAACTTCTCTTCGAGCAAATTGAAGGCATCTTCTTGTGCTTGTCCCCATCGAAATGGAACGTCTTTCCTTGTTAGCTCATTCATGGATGCGGCAATGGTGCTGAAATCTCTCACAAAGCGACAGTAGAATCCAGCTAGACCAAGAAAACTCCGCACCTGTGTAACCGATTTAGGAGTCGGCCAACTCTTGATCGCTTCAATCTTGGTCTCATCAACTTTAATTCCTTGTGGAGTCACAACATAACCAAGAAACGAAACTCGTTTCGTGCAAAAAGCGCACTTCTCGAGATTACCGAACAAGCGTGCATCTCTCAAAGCAATAAAAACAACACGTAAATGTTTCTTATGTTCATCTAAAGACTTGCTATAAATCAATATATCATCAAAATAAACCACCACAAATCTACCAATAAAAGTGCGTAAAACTTCATTCATGAGTCGCATAAAAGTAGAAGGGGCATTTGTTAAACCAAAAGGCATAACTAACCACTCATACAAACCAAATTTTGTTTTAAATGCAGTCTTCCATTCATCACCCAATTTCATTCTAATTTGGTGGTATCCATTACGCAAGTCTCCTTTAGAGAACACAACAGAGCCACTTAATTCATCTAGCATATCATCTAACCTAGGAATAGGATGATGATATCTAATAGTTATGTTGTTAATGGCTCTACAATCCATACACATGCACCATGACCCATCTTTCTTAGGCACCAAAATAATAGGAACAGCACAAGGACTAAGACTCTCACGTACATACCCTTTGTCAAGCAAATCTTGCACTTGACGCTGAATTTCCTTAGTCTCTTCGGAATTGGACCTATACGGCACACGGTTTGGCAACACAGCTCCCGGGATCAAATCAATTTGATTCTCAATTCCTCTCATAAGTGGCAGCCCCGGGGGTATTTCACTTGGAAATACATCAACAAACTCTTGCAAAAGGTTAGCAATTGCACGTGGCAAAGATGGAGGCAAATCCTCAAGTGTAAAGAAAGTATCTTTGTAAATCAAAGCATAGCAAATAGACTCATGTGCAATTAACTTAGAAATTTCAAATTTAGTAGCTAACATGGAAGCACCTTTCAACCTAAGTGTATCGTTCCTAGCATGTGGGTGTGGAGGCCATGGGCCCCGGGTACCTCATCACAATCATATGGGCCATTCGGATAGAGGATGGGCCAAGACTTGTAATTAGAGATATAATAGCACCCAGTATATTTTGCCTTGTATAGAAAGGAATATACAGTCTTAGCCGGGTAAGATGTATCTCTAAGAAGGAAATCCCTTGGCCGTATCTGGCTGGGATTCCTATCTTGTACCCCTGTCCCCCAATATATAAGGGGAGGCAGGGCACCCCATGAGGGCAGAAGATCATTGATCGACACACATCCTCAAAGGAATACCACCACAACTGGACGTAGGGTATTACCTCACATCGAGGGCCTGAACCAGTATAAAATCTCTTTGTGTTCCTTTGTAGTCCACCGAGTTTCCCCTTGCCGAGTAACCCTATTGTTATATTGCCGGTGTAAAACATCGACAGTTGGCGCACCAGGTAGGGGCTCCGGCGAGTTTCGAATCTACAAGCTCGATGGATCCAGCAACTAGAGTTGACAGCAACAAGTTCTCCCCTGGAGACACGATAACCTTCGGCAGCCTCGACTTCATCGCCGACCAGATCGGCAACCTCACCATGGCCGAAGCAGATCCAATCCAACCGGCCAAGGAACCAGCCGACTCCGCGCCAATCGGCTCGCAAGACGCTGCAGTCACCTTCATCGATCTACTGCGGCAATCTTTCACTTCGCCAAGCCTCGGGACAACTCTTTCTTTGGCGTCCGACTCGCGCTAGAACTTGAGCCAGCCCGGGTCAGGCTAGGAAGGGGGGAGAGTGTCAATCTCCCACACGAGCTTGGCAATACCACAGATCTACACTTTATGCGGCAGACTTGATCCCCCACGGTTCAGTTTGGACTTGGCTCAGAGTCGTTTCAGATTGGATCTAGGGAGGTCGGAGTCGTTCTTACTCCGATAAATTACTCGGACTCTGACTCTAAGTCGGACAACGGTTCTAACGCTAGTTCAGACTCCAGTCTGGCAAGTTTTCTCCTGCCTCGCACGATTTCATGGCTTCAACACCACCACCCGAGGTGCGCCGACTACAAGAGGAGCAGCAGGAGGAGGCGCGCCGACTACGACAACAGGAGGAAGATAATCACGAGGCTCGCAACGATGGGCTACGCAAGGCTGGGCGGGCGCCCAGCAACAGATTCTCCAGACCCAAAGTCGGCGACCACGACGTCTTTGTCACGCCACAACAAACATCGTGGCCCGCTGCAACCCTGCTGGACACACTCCACGCTTGGCCTGATCACCAGCACCTCCATACTATCGCCAGATCAAGGGCGATGATCACAGCGTGCTGCCTGTCAGCAGCAACAGCAGTCGAGCGACACCATTATATACCGACCAACAGGTCGGGTTCTCCGGCAGCAGGCTCATCTACATCAGCACGGCGTCGGGGGGCTGGCTCAAGTCGGCCAATCGCACCAAACATCACTCGGCGACACCAACAACAACAACTGGCAGCGTCACCATTATGACTGCCAGCCTAACCAGGATCTTCGAGTCCGGCTACAACGTGACCTCCGACACACCATTAATGCTCGGCGCCATGAACGCGAAGAAGACGAGCGTCCTGACAGAGGATGACTACGAACGCTTCGGCCTCAACCACGAGCGGTATAACTGCCGCAACAAGAGCCGGAGCCCTCATGAAGACGAAGGCGTTCCAGCTTTCACTCACGAGCTCCAGGACGTCGACTGGCCATCGGGGCTTTCAACACCTACGGGATCTCGAGAAAAATACCGACGGCAAAACCAACCTCGAGTCCTGCTCACAGTATACACCCTGGCAATCTGAGCTGCCGGTGGTGACCACAAAGCCATGGCTAACTACCTCCCCAGTCGAGCTAGACTGACTAGGCGAGACATGGCTATAGGCTCCGAGACGCAATCGGTTCCTGGGGAGCTAAACTTAGGGACAGCGGTTTATCGCTAACTTTCAAGAGGTATTCGACCACGAGGCCATCTTCAGAACATGATCTATATCAACTCACCAGAAGAAGAATGAGTCTCTACGAGAATTTATCAAGAGGTTCTCTCCAAGAAGCGCAACAAGATACCAATGATCAAGGACGATGGCGTCATAGCCGCCTTCCGTAAGGAGTAAAGACGCCTCATCATCCGAAGTTTACTCGGAAACCACCATCACTCTGTCGAGCTCTTTCGACATGCGAACAAGTTACGCCGATTCAGCTGAACGTCGCAGAGCCCTCGACGAGAAACAAAGGAGTCCCGACAGAAAGAACAAAAGGCGAAAGCCGACAACGAGCCGTCCAAAACAACAGTCCGCAACCGCAAGCGGAAGTCAAACAACGAGGGTGGATTTTCCCCAACATGGACGTACTCGTCGGCCCCAGCGAATAAACGTTACTACCAGAAAGGTCCATGAACGGGCCATGCCCCTTCCACCCCAAGGCAACACCGGCCAAAGACTGCTTCAGCTTAAGAAGTTTGCTTCCGAGCAGGCTTCAACATCTAGCATCGACAAGAGCAAAAAGACAAGCAGAGCGATCAGGACCCGCTGACGATTTTCAAGATCCTCTAGGCCGAGTTAAACCATATTTTCGGAGGGCCGTTTGCATACGAGTCAAGCGCAAGCGAAAGCTAGTAGTGCCGATGTCAAACGCAAATCTCCACAGCAGACATCCCCCAATACTTGCTGGTCAGAGACGTCCATCACATTCACTCGCCGCAGACCCGATCACCCAAATCGGGTTTCGCACCCAGGTCGTTACTTCCACTCGTCCTAGACCCGATCGTCTAAAGAACATCAAGCTAAAGAAGGTTCTCATAGACAACGGAGCACGCTCAATATCCTCTTCGCCAAGACTCTGATGAGATGAAACTTCCTCGTTTAGATCTCGGGCCGAGTACAGTGCCCTTCCACAGGAAAATTCCCGGCCTATCTTCAACACACGCTTCAGGCAGATCACCTTGCCCAGTCACCTCGGCACGCTTAGAGAAGAGGGATAACTTCCGCACAGAACATTCTGCTTCGAGTCACCCGACTTCGGACTGCTCGTGTACCAGCTGAGGGCGGACGACCGCACTCGCCAAGTTTATGGCGATACCGCCTATACAACATGTGCTCAAAATCCGATGGCCAGCAGGAGATCCTCTCCCTCCGCTTAGCAACGTCAAGCAAGCCTTCACCTGCGACAAGGATGAGCTACGAGCTGGCTTAGTCCCAAGACTGCGGCAGTCGGGCGCATAGCATTCTGGTCAAAGCCGTCACCAACCCAAGTAGAGGAAGATCAAGTTACCGGCCAAGAACGCAGACAAGGTCGGGAATTTCAGCGGACTCTGAAACGAAGAAGATCCCCTGGGACCCTTCCAACCCTCCAAGAACTGCCGTAAGTCGGGACCGAGGACTTGCCGCAAAAAATAGCGAAGAACTCGTCACCTTCCTCCACGCCAACAAGAATATCTTCGCGTGAACCGTCCGACATGCCGGGCGTACCGGGAGTGATACGAGCACTGACCCTCAACGTGAAGACAAGACCGCCAAGCCCAGTCAAACAATGGCTTGTGGCGCTTCGCGTCAAGACCGAAAGGATGCTATTACGAAGACGATAACCACAAGCTCCTGTGTCAGCTGGGTTCATCAAAGAGGTCTATCACCCGGACTGGCCTGGCAAACCCAGTTCTGGTCCGGAAGAAAAACGTAAATGGCGCATGTGGGATCGACTAATACCGATCTCAAAAGGCATGCCCCAAAGACCCATTGGCTTACCAAGAATAGACCAGGTGGTGGATTCAACTGTAGGGTGCGACCCTTCTTAGTTTTCTCGACTGCTATCGGACTACCACCAAATCAGGCCTGAAGGAGGAGGACTGCTAAGACGTCTTTTAATCACGCCGTTTGTGCTTACTGCTACATCACTATGCCATTCAGTTTTGAAAACGCTGGAGCAACATATCAACAGGCAATTCAGCAGTGTCTGCACAACTCAGATCGGGTGCAACGTGGAAACCTTATGTCAACGAGTGGTCATCAAGACCAGTCCAAAGAAGAACCTCATCGCTGACCTGGAGGAAACCTTCCAAAATCTTCCGAACGTTCAAGATGAAGTTAAACCGCGAAAAAGTGTGCCTTCGTGTGGTGTGCATCCGGCAAGCTACTCGGCTTCATCATCTCGCATCGCGGCATCGTAGCCAAACTGGAGAAATCACAATCATAAATTATGGCTCCCCCGACTAACCAAAAGGACGCCCGAGCTGACAGGCTGCCATGGCGGCATCAACCCTCGC
>RYFJ01000676.1:0-234039 GCA_003991445.1 Oryza meyeriana var. granulata | reverse complement strand
TTGAAACGATTTGCGAATAGAGTTTGCTGTATTGTAGCCCGTTTCAAAGTGAGAACCCGGGATGCCACTAATGACGGAGGAATTGCGCCATCAAATTGAATTTATCCGGAGTTGGTTTGGCCAATACGTGCGCGTAACAGGACAATCCAAAGAGACTAAGGAGATTAGCCGTCAAGTACAAGATTCTTGCTTGAAAAAGCGGTATGTACTGAGAGTTTAGCTTTTGCTGTCCTTGTTATTTGGTGCCTAAGAATGATTGGATTATGGCACAATTGATGGTGGATGTAGAGTCCATTAACAACATAATATAGATATATCATCCTATTCTAGTTAGGATTGATAGTGCTTGATGAATTTGAGTGGCTCGTTGTGTTTGCATAACGTGAATTGGTAGTGGATACACATTAGATAATAAGTTGGGTGATGAATGGAAGATTCTGAAGCGGTTCTAAAATAAATTTGGTTTGTAATGAGTGGTTAGTGATGCTTTTTGATTTGACTATGCTCTAAGTAATGTTTATGCGACTCATGAATGAGTTTTACGCACTTTCATTGGTAGATTTGTTGGTGTTTATCTTTGATGATATACTTATTTACAAAAGTTCTTTAGATGACATAAGGAACTTTAAGTGTGTTTTTATGCTTTGAGAGAATGCACGTTTGTTAGGTAACCTCGGATAGTGCAATTTTGACGGAACGAGTTTCTTTTCTTGGTATCGATTATGTGACTCTCCACAGGGAATATGAAAGCTCATAGAGAAGAGAAGCGATCAAGAGTTGGCGAGCGCCTAATCGGTCTACACAGTTGCGGAGCTTTCTTGGGTTAGGATTTACGCGTCGTTTGTGCAAATTTCGCACCATTGCTGACCCATGAATGAGCCCACAGAAGGCGTTCCTTTTCGTGGGGACAAGCACATAGAGACGGCCTTCCATTGCTTAAAGAGAATTTGATAATGCAAGACTATCAATAACTTCCCTCATTTGGTAAGGTTTTGAGTTGAATAGTGATGCAAGTGGATTGGATTGGAGGTGTGCTTATTCATGAGGTAAGCCAGTTGCATACTTTATGAGAGTTTGTAGGACCTAGTTTGAAATATTCAACTCTATGATACAGAATTATACTGCTTGGTGTGAACATTAGAAGCTGGCAACATTATCTATGGCAAAAGGAATTTTAATACATTCTGCCATGGAGGGTCTGTTGAAACATATTAGAAGTAAGTTAATATTAGCATAGAAGAATGGCTTAAATGGGGTAGGAATGGGTATGAGTCATTTCCGATATATCTCATTAAGGCATAAGGAAGAGGCAAGTAAATGGTATGTGCTCGGATACTTACGGCAGGCGCATAATCATGTTAGTTGCAACTTTGATCATTTAAAATTTTTTAGATTGGAGAAACAATAAAAGTGAATTATACATGTACTTGAATGTGGATTTAAAGCAGCTTATGATACTGTCGAGGGGAGAGCTGGAATATATATTGTGAATGTAAGGATTGTTATTGATGCTAAAATTGTGTGTTCTGCAAGCTATGTTCGTTCTTTAGTTTTTTTGCTAGGAAGCACATGAGGTGGTTGATGGGTACTTTTGGGTGAGAAGCGGAGGATTGCGGCTTTCTTCTTTTGCGAAATTAGGCGTGACGTTGAACGATACAATTGCATCGATAACAGCACTTGTAACAAATAGCTAAGTCCGTCAATACCAATGGTCTTATATGCTTGCCGTTGGATCGCTCTTGGGAGAAATTTCTGTGGATTTTGTTTTAGATTGCTAGGAGAAAGATGGAGGAATAGTGTTTTGTTGTTGTTGATCATTTTCCAAAATGGCCGAGTTTCATCCTTGTATAAGAGCGACGTGCTACTATAGTTGCTCGATATTGTTTTTTAGGGAATGTGATTTCCTACACCTGGTGCCAATAAATTATTTTCTGATGGAATAAATTTTCGAGTTTTTATGATGACGTTGTGGAAGGATGGGACTAAAGTTTATTGTTTACAACTTGCCACAACCAACCGATGATCGTGCCGGAGGTGGTGATAGTACTTTGCACAATGTTGCGGATGAACAATTTGAAGATACTCTGAAATGTGGGAAGAATGGTCTCTCAGTGAGTTCGCCGTAACCAATTCGTTGCACCTCCCACCACAAAGATGAGCCCATTCAGGTGTATATGGCTTACCTGAAAAGCTCAAATTGACTTATTGCTTTACAATTATTCAGAAAGTAAATTTGATGCTATAGCACGGCTGAAATTTGCTAAAGTTACTGAGACGAAATAAGAAAATATTTGAATGTTATGTGAATGCAAATATTTCAACTTCTGGTGTTCAAGGTAGAAGAGGAGCTTTATTTTTGTTACTGGTGATGTCTTGTTTGGTATCATCAAGATAAATATATATATATGTGCAAGTAAAATTAATGTTCGAGCTACTGGTTCTTTAAGTTCTTGCAAAGATACAATGATAATTCATAAAATTGATTGCTCTACGACTCTGTGTGAGTGAATGTTTTCAATTTGCTGATTTTGACACCCTTGGGTGAAGAAGATGCATAAATCGAGCGACGATCAATCAAGAGGGAAGGATGATTGAAGGAATATGACTTTAGATACACACTTCAACCTATTCATGATGAACAAGATGTGCACAATCAATAATACAATTACTTAGTGCTACAGGGTGGCGTGCGGGAACGTTGAGATCGGCGAGGGGTGAAGGGTGTCTAAGTCGTTACGATGAGAATGATTTCTACGAATGGCATGGCTTTTATTCTGTGACTATTTTTATTGTTCTTAGAAGCTGGGAGAAGAGTATGGAGAATCGCTCAGAAACACTATTGAAAGCGGAAGACAACAAGGCCAGTAAATCCTATTCCCGAGACCAGTTTGTACGAGGTTCGGGGATGGGAGATAGGATGTCGAGAGTTTTAACCGCCCATAATTTGATCCAGAAGGATTGAGGATACAATACTCTTTGGAAAGCTTATGAAGTTTTACTTTCAGATGGTTTTGGTTTCAACATCAAATCTCCAAGCCAGTCGTAATAGTCAAGAACAACACGTAACATCTTTAGTCGAGATCTATTTTGGGCTGGGCTCTAAGGTGTGTGGGTAAACCCAGTGGTGTGCGCCTCAGGATATACCATGGACGTCAACTATCTTGTATATAAGTACCGCGTTGTTTAAGGTGGTTTTGCTTGATTATTCTGTCCTTGAGAGTTATGCCGTTCTAACCTGGTTTGGTGTTACCTACTCGAGAGTATAATATTATGACGCCTGCAATTGAGCATTGCAATTTCTTGTTCTTGCTGTGTTACTTATGTGATTTGCATGAGGATTAGCTTCATTGGGAGGTCCCGGCAACGCGGTTGATAAAGAGAGGAGATGTGGTACGCGATTACGGGTTCGGCTTGGTGATAAGAACGGCACTCGTGAGTGTCAAATTCTACAAACAAATCGAGAGTTATCTTGCTAACGAAGATGAGGCACCACGTTAGCAATACTGTTAGATGGAAGAGGGAGCGTATAGATTCAACTTCAGCTCTGGCGGCCACATGGGCATGATAACTGTAGGAACTCATATTCTTGTGGGCGCAGCCAGGACGATAGTGGCCCAGGCCAGTCGTTAGTGTCTGTACAGGCTCTATAAATAACGGGAGAGAGAAAAAGATTCCTTCATCTTCCCGAAATAGCCAATCGTTTCGTCTTCCATTCCACGCGCCAAATCTCGCCTTTGGTGGCTAGGGTTAGTCTGCTGCTCAGCTGTTCCCTGCTCGAATTCAGGTGATTCCCAGTCCTCTTTGTCTGTTCCAAAGCCCCCAACCGCTTTCCTCCAAATCTCTCCGCCCTCCACTATGTCGATAGCTTCGAATCTGGCGGGTGCATCTAACGAGGACTTGCCTGGCCGACTTCGGATTGCGGCTCGGTGAAACTGAAGCTACTGAACGAGTCAATTGGAGTTGCCCAGTCAAGAGGTGATCCGTTGCGGCCGGCTAAGGGTGAGTCGGTCCAACCCCCAATCTGGCGAAACAGTAGTCTTTGCTTCTTTTGTCGATCGGGTTTTGTGCCTTCCCTTCTACGTTCTTCCGCATCCTTGACTTCTTATGGGTTTGGAGTTGGTGAATTTGAATCCTAACTCGATTCTTCAAATCTCCATATTTGTTACTGCTCTGCGAGTGCTTTTGGGTGTCGAACCCACTTAAATTTTTCTTAGGCATCCTGTTCCACATCAACCCAGCCCTCCCAAGAATAATATCAATGTGATTGGGGGGGCTGGTCTCCAGTTAAGAGAGTGATAGGAAGAAACTTTCTTGATCTTCTCCCTTGAAATCTCCTTGAAAGACAGCGGGCACGAAGAGGAGTGGTTCATTTGCGCAGATCTAGCTCCTTCCTTGGCGTCCCATTCACCGGCTTGCGATCGGTAGTTTTACACAAGTTGGTTCTTCAGACAACCTTTGGACAGATGGCCAAGTACACCAATTGCTGGCGAAATTAGATAAGCTTAAGGAAGCTGCCTGACTAGTCTTCGGGGTGGCTAGCGTAAAACTCCTGACTGGCGTACGCAGCCGCTGAAGCTGAGGAGCACGTTCGGCTAGACTTTCAGGGAAACATGATCCCGACAAGTTAAGGCCACGAGACGGCCAACAAGGACAGGTGACGCCGAGACCTATTTGGTTACATTCTCCAATGGGGTGATCGAGCACCAAAAGACGTAAGCGCCGCATCGCGGCATATAGCTTCCTTCGGCCCCGCTCCAAGGTAACCTTTGTCTTTCTTCTGTGTTGTATGCCTGGGGACTTGTATATGTGATTGCCCAGCATTGTGTGATATATGTTGTTGAATCATCTGTAGTGGTGTAAGGAGTTCGACGAGGACTCTCGCCCATTGTCAGCCGTCAAATCAAAGAAGAGGCCGAGGAGCCCCCCTGCCGCCCAACCCGACTCGAAGAGAGCGGGGGAAAAGCCTGTTCTTTATCGGGGCGAGGGGGCCATGACGCCGTGTGCCATGGCAGGAAGTCTAAAGATAAAGGATACCGCCACCGCGGCACCTAGGCAATCAAGTCCCATATTAGGACCAGTACAGCCGAGCTCGATGTTGCTGAACCCAGCAAAAACACCGCCGAGTACAAGGTTTGAGCAGGCGCCTCCAAGCATATGGGTGCCCGAGTCGGCCACGCCACCAATGGGGCCGCCTCTGATCGCCGTGCCGCCGTCGACCGCTTCGCCGACTTGGCCAACAACCGGGCGTAGTGCTCCGCCGGCACCTAGATCGCCCGGCGGGAAACTCAAGTTCTCCAAGAGGTAGGCTGCTTTGGATCTTCTGAGATTCTTGTCTGTTGCAGTAGTATTTTGATGTCTATTTTGCCATGCAGGAAGCGTGCCGATATTGATCTCAAGGAGTCCGCCCCGACTACTCCCCTTGAAGAGCCCGCTCTAGCCGAGCCGGCGCCCGCGAGCACACCCGCTGAGCCGGTGGCCATCCTAGTCCCGAAGACTGAGGTGGTCCTGACTGCGGGGCCGCTAGTGCCGCCCGACCAAGGAGCGGTTACTGAGGTTGCTGCCCCAGCCCCTGAGTCGACGCCCGCTGCCGAGGCCATTGCCGGAGCCCCCGAGTCGACCCTCGAGGCCGCGAGGGATGTCGGCGTGGGGACCAGGACCCCGTCGCCGTCATGGTCGTCGTCGTTGCCGCCGCCAGAGATCCCGAACCTTCCCCGGATTGAAGCTCCTCCGCGTAAGTTTCCCCGGACGTTCACATGGACGGCGCCTGATGGAACCGCGAAGAGGTTCAAGCTTGACGAGGCCGCGGCGAGAAGGGAACGTGAAAGCCTGCTTCGTGCCGCCATCACCGGGTCCTAGGGAGTTCGGGTATAATTCTTGCAGTGGAGTCCTGGGGGTCTTCCTGTTCTGGCATCTGACTCCGCCCTTGACTTGTTCTCTCCCTGAGCAGAAGCTGGTTGATCGCAATGAGGAGATGACCGAGATCCTGATAGAAATGGCCCCCCATCTCGCAGAATTAGAGCAGCTCCGGGCATTGAAGGCCACGATGGAGGAGCGCCACGCGGGGAGGGAAGCCAGGCTGAAGGATGCCGTTACCCAGCTCAAGGATGAAACTTGGGCCCAAGCCGGGAAGATTAGAGGTAAATCCCCCAAATGCATCCTCCCGACTGAACCCTTGATGTATTTCTCCAGTTGCGTTGTTCCCGACTGCCCAGTTGTGTCTTAGCTGCAAGGTTGAGTTCTTGACTAATCTGTCGTGCAGCCCTCGAAGCAGAGTTGAAGACCCGAACAGAGAGGGAAGCCCAGCTGAAGGAGGCCGAAGAAGCCAAGGCTGAGCTTGAGAAGGTCAAGGCCGACCAGACATAGGCCAACGCCAAGCTCGAATGTGAAAAGGCCGAGTTAAAAGAGGCCACCATCAAGCTTGGCGAAGAAAAAGCTAGACTGGAGAAGACCGTGGCCGAGTGGGAGGCCGACTACGTGAGTAAGTCCCCGTCTTGACGATGATCTTAACCAATCTTTTAGTCATTCCATCTGCAGCCGAGCCTAACAAGTTTACTTGCCGGTGGACCCGGACAGACATGAGAGCCAATGTCCAGGCCCAATATTGGTTTTATACAGAGGAGATAAAGGCTATCAGGGAGTCACGGGAGGCCCTCGTTGGGTTCGTGAAAGGGCTCCTTGATCTGATGGATCCTCGCCCTGTGGGAACCAGCTGCAGCCAAATCCCCCAAGTGGAGGCGCGTCTTGAGGATGCACCGAGTGCCCTGAAGAGTACTCGGATGAGCATGTCATTGCCGGCGTGGCCCAGACCCTGGCGATGACCAAATCAATCTACCCGAGGGCAGACATTGAAGCCATTGGGGAGGGGTTTGCCGAGGAGACGACGCCCGAGGAGGCGCTAGAGCTGATAGCCCGGGCGAGGCCGACTGCTGAGATAATCACTTGAGACCTGGGTCTATAAGAGTAATATACCATGTAGTCGGTATGTATAAACTTTTGTGGAAAACATGTGTAAATATATGTGCAGTGCCGCCAAGCCTTGAATTACTACCCAGTTGTCATTAGCTTTACTCGAATGTGTAGTCTGTGCCGAGTTAGTCTATCGGAACTTAATAAAATCATTCACTGTAAGAAAGTGTACTTGGGCAAACATGACAGTCGTAGTAAGGCTTCATAACTGGAGTAAGACAGGCTCGTATGTTATTGACAAAACACATATAATACATGCAGCCCCCGACTCACTACTCGGTTGATACAAGCGGCGTAGTGAGTTAGAGAAAACTGTACACAAGAGAAAGTATAAAGCTCAGGTATAGAAAGGACGTAGCTGTTCTATATTCCATGAGTTGCTGATGAGGACACTGTCTTCGGCCTTCAGTCGGTAGGCACCTGGCCGCGTGACCTCGGCTATAATGAACGGCCCTTCCCAAATTGGGGATAATTTGTGCCTATCTTTGGTGGTTTGTATTTTTCTCAAGACGAGATCCCCGACCAAAAAGGCGCGGCCACGGACATTGCGATTGTGATAGCGACGTAGGCCTTGAAGATACCTTGCCAACTGGATCGTTGCAATGTCCCTTGCTTCTTCCAATTGATCTAGCTCAACCAGTCGGGTACTGTTTGAGACGTCTTCTGAGTAAGCCCGAACTCACGGAGAGCCGAACTGTAACTCTGTCGGTAGCATAGCCTCAGCACCGTAGACCAGGAAGAAAGGGGATTGCCCTTTTTCTTGACTAACCGTGGTTCTAAGAGACCAGAGAACAGATGGGAGTTCTTGTACCCACCGGCCCGCATATGGTTGTAATCGGTCGAATATCCTGGCCTTGATGCCTTGTAAGACCATACCGTTGCCTCACTCGACCTGCCCGTTGCTCCATGGGTGTGCCACAGATGCATAGCAGATCTTGATGCCGAAATCTTGGAACACGCCGCCCGTGAACTGAGTACCGTTGTCGGTGATGATGCGGTTAGGAACCCCGAATCTATATAGTATACTCATGATGAAGTCCTTTGCTTGTGCCGTTATTATAGTTGCAACGGGTTTTGCCTCAATCCACTTGGTGAATTTATCCACTACGACGAATAGATGTGTGAACCCTCCTAGCGCTTTCTTGAAAGGCCTGACCATGTCGAGCCCCCATACTGTGAATGGCCAGGAAATGGGGATTGTTTGGAGTTCTTGGGCTAGGAGATTGGTTTGTCTTGCGTAGAACTAGAAACCCTCGCATTTGCGGACAACTTCTTTTGCGTCTGTTACTACTGTGGGCCAGAAAAATCCCTGCCGGTAAGCCTTTCCGACTAACATCTTGGATGCGGCATGGTTGCCACATATGCCCGAGTGAATCGACTGCAGGATCTGGTTGCCTTCCTCGATGGTGACGCAACGCATGAGAACACCGGATGCGCTCCTTTGGTACAGGTCTTCTCCAACTAGTAGAAAGCTTTTGCTTCGACGCTTGATTTGTTCGGCTTGACTACGATCGTCTGGGAGTTCGTCGTCCAGGAGAAATTTGATAACAGGGGCCCGCCAGTCTTGACATATGTGCAGCACCTCGTCTGTAGCCGTGGTAGGTTCGCCTCCCGACTGTTCCTGCGCCGGTTTCTTCTTGACTGATGGCTCCATGAGTTGCTCGACAAAGATTCCAGTCGGAACCTCGGCTAGCACGACTGGGAGGTAGTTAGCCATGGCTTTGCTGTCGCCCCCAGCAGCTTGAACTGCCAGGGTATATACGATGAGCCAAGACTCGGGATTTGTTTTGCCGTCATACTTTTCAATCCCTGTGGGCTTAAAACTAGTCGGCCAATCGACGTCCTACAGCTCCCGTGTGAAAGCAGGAATGCCTTCGTCTTCATGAGGGCTCGGGCTTCGACCACGGCAGATAAACCGCTCGTGATGGAGACCGAAGCGTTCGTTTTCGTCCTCCAGTCGGCGGCGCTCGTCCTCTTCTCGTTCGTGGCGCCAGGCGTTGATGGTATGGCGGAGGTCATGTTGTAGGCGTACTCGGAGATCTTGGTTGGGCCGACGGTCATACTGGTGACGCCGCCGGTTGTCGTTGTTAGTGTTGCCGAGTGACGTTTGCCTCGACTCCTCGTGTGGCCGACTTGAGCCAGCCGTTCGACGCTGTGCTGATGTGGATGAGCCTACTGCTGGAGATCCCAACCAGTTAGTCGGTACCACGGTGTCGCCCGACTGCTGTTGTTGTTGTTGGCAAGCTACAGCCGTGATCATCGCCTTGATCTTGGCGATAGTTGGGGTGGCTTGGTGATCAGGCCCGAGCTGGAGCATGTCCAGCAAGGTTGCGGCGGCCACAACATTCTGTTGTGGCATGACGAAGACGTCGTGATCGCCAACTTTAGTCTGGAGAATCTGCTGCTGAGCCGCTCGCCCAGCCTCCTCCTATTGTCGCAGTCGGCGCGCCTCCTCCTGTTGCTCCTCTTGTAGTCGGCGCACCTCGGATGGTGGTCTTGAAGCCATAAAAATCTCGCGAGACAGAAGAAGACTTGCCATACTAGAGTCCGAGCTAGTGCTCGAACCGTTATCCGACTTAGACTCAGATTCCGAGTAGTTTATCGGAGTAAGAACGACCCTGACCTCTCTAGATCCAATCTGAAATGGCGCTTGGCCGTGTCCAAATTGAATCGCAGGAGATTGGGTCTGCTGCGTGGGATGTAAGTCCTCAGCATCACCGAATCCGTGCGGGAGATGGATGATCTCTCCCCTTCCTCGCCCAACCCGAGTTGGCTCAAGGCCTAGCGCAAGTCAGACACCGAAGAAGAGAGTTGTCCCGATGTTCGGCGAAGTGAAGGACTGCCGCAGTAGATCGTTGAAGGAGATTGCGGCATCCTGTGGGCCGAGTGGCACAACGTCGGCTGGTTCCTCGGCCAGCTAGATTGGATCTGCTTCGGCCAAGGTAAGGTTTCCGATCTGGTCGGCGACGAAATCAAGGCTTCCGAAAGAAATTGTGTCTCCAGGAGAGAACTTGTCACCGTCGACTCCGCTTGTTGGATCCATCGAGCTTGTAGATGTGAAACTCGCCGGAGACCCTACCTGGCACGCCAACTATCGATGTTTTACACCGGCAATAGAACTATAGGGCTACTCGGCAAGGGGAAACTCGGTGGATTGCAGAGGAACGCAAAGAGATTTTATACTGGTTTAGGCCTTCGATCTGAGGTAATACCCTACGTCCAGTTGTGGTGTTATTCCTCTGAGAGGTTATGTCGATCAATGATCTTCCCTTGCCCTCATGGGGCGCCTGTTGACGCCGAAAATCACCGGCAGCGTTGGGAATGAGCCGATGATATGGTTCGGCGCCTATAGACACGTGAAGACCTGGGAGATTTGCTTAACTCCAGTGTAGGTCCTAAATCTTGAGGTTCGTAGGCGTGCCAGTCAATTTGACCCTGCAATTGACAAGGAGATAGAAAATATTAGATCGTTGAGCCAATCGGCTGGAAGCCGAATTGGACTCGCTCCATCGGTCGATGGCCGATATAGATGAAGCACTTATACATCGACTGGATGCCGATGATGGCTTAGATAGACAATAAATAATGTGGCTAAGGAACCAAAAACAATATAAATAAATAAACTAGCCGATTACTGATGTAACGTGTATCGGCTGGAAAGCCGATGACGGTGTAGCGTGCCAAAAATGTGTTGAACAATGCAATCGGCCTTAGTCAACAAAAGATAACCTATCGGCTAGGCACTCCGATAGAACATTGCACGGACACCCATCGGCTTAACAAGGATAAAATTATTATCGCCAGTCTATTAGGTCGGACCTAACCGATGCAGCATAGACCGATGATGATAACAGAACCTCGATGAGCCGATAGATCTAATGCAATCGTGATCTGATAACTTATCGGCTATACATTTCGATAAAACTCTTGCACAAAATCCATTGGCCTAGCAGGAATAACTTATCGCTCAGTTTAGTAGGTCGGACCTAACCGATGCAGCACAAACTGATGATAAGCTATCCCCAGTAAACCGATAAAAACTATGCACGCGTGATGTGATATATCTACTCGGCCTATGAGATCAAACCTAATTGATGTAGCCGTAGACAGAGCAGATATATCGTGGTAAGCCGACTACCGCAGGCTGACTAGAATATCGGACCTAACCGAGGAAGTCCTAGTCGAGACGGTAGTCGGGGTAACGAGACTTACCCTCTCGCAGGAGGTCGAACTTAACCGATGCAGCCCAGCTCGAGAAGCAAGAACCCATTGAATAGGGTGGCGATGCGCCGAAGTTTGTATTGATCTGATTGATGATTACAAGGTCCCCAAGCATACGTATTTATACCCCGAGTTGATATAGTCCTAATCAGATGCGAAATAGGAGTTTCCTAATTATAAAAAGAAAAACAACAAGTCCTGATCAGGCACGAGATCAGGTTTCCTAAAAAATATTATCTCTACCTAATTTATAGATAAGATACTAACTGCCTCTCCATGGTCTTCATGATTCCTTCTTGAATTCGGCTTCTTCTGGATTTAATCCCGCCAGTTAACCATGATTTTTCCCTAACCGAATCCAATAAAGATCCGTACCAAATTTTGGCGTTAACACATGCCCCCCAATTTCCGAGTTTGTTATCGAACTTCGAAATTCTTCTGCTTGGGCTTCAGATTCCTTTCACACCGAGGCGGCCCAAGGTAGCCCTTTTTCCTTAAATGTTTGAAACAGTGCCAACGGCCTCGATTCCCGTCCGGTCATCATACCTCTATAAACCGCTTCGCCTTCCTAGCCCG
Source organism: Oryza meyeriana var. granulata (assembly GCA_003991445.1). NCBI lineage: Eukaryota > Viridiplantae > Streptophyta > Magnoliopsida > Poales > Poaceae > Oryza > Oryza meyeriana. The sequence goes on along the minus strand of RYFJ01000676.1, from coordinate 222,276 downwards.
CTTTCTTTACGCTTTCACATCACCAGAGTCCTTTCCACTTCCTCCAAGACCTCGACGAACTCCGGCGATCCAGGCGAACCGTTGCGGTCTTCTCCTTCAACCTCCGATCTTCGCTCATCTTCTTCTTCTGCAATGGCTTCCGCGAACACCGTCCCAGAGGTAATCTCCTTGTCTAACCGTCTTCTCTATCTCGCAACCTAAATTGAATCTACTCCTGTTCCTCGTGTTCTTGTTTACTGTAGCACTTAGAGACCAAATTTTGATTCTGCCGTAATCTCTTTCTGTTTCTCGCGTTCTTGCATATTGTAGCACTTTAGAGACCAGATTTTGATTTCGGCCGCCGATTACCCAAACTTCTTCTACCATGGTCCCATGGGCAGTGAAGATCCTACAGATTTCATCAACGCCGAAACTCAACGCATCCCCTTCAAGAACTCCACCATGTTAGTCAGCGATTGGAACAACAATTTCAGATCATGGCCGAGCAAACTTCCCGGGTGGAGAAACTGGTATAACAGAGTATCGGCTGCCAAGAGAACTCTTTGGGACGAAGCAGACATCGGCCACTGCATCAATCTCTCGCTAGCTGAGATAGAGAGGAACGAACCTCTGCTGGCATCGGCCTCGTACTTCTGGTCAGACGCCCTCAACACCTACCTATTTGGACATGGGCCGATGACCCCAACTTTGATAGATGTAACCATGCTTACCTACCTCAACACAACGAGTTACATCAATCCCTTCAATCTCCAATTCAAGCCTACTCATCGGCTTCAAGCAAAGAACATCGGCGGTTGGTCCAAGTACATATCAATCCATAACAAAGGGACTGGACCAGTCGATGATCGGGAACATGTCGCTTTCTTGAATCTGTGGTTAGAACGGTTCGTCTTCAGCGGCGCAACCCTTGGTCCCACAACCAATATGCAATGTCTAGCAGAACATTTGGCCGATCGAAAACAAGTTCCCTTGGGGCAATATCTTCTTGGCACCACTTATCAACTGCTGCATCATGTGGCGGTCAAGCTATCGGCCGGCCAGCCAGTTGGCCATATCGGAGGTCCTTGGTGGTTTGTGCAGTTATGGCTCAACGTGTACACATCCAAGGCAATTCCTGATACCTCCTTCCTCACTCAAACTCTCCCAGCCGATCACACGGAGGAACAAGAACCCACCTATCGCCGATGCATCTCAATGGGTGAAGCTGCATCGGCTCTTCCTGGCGGTAAAATGACTCCGGTCAGACTCGGCCAATGGTTCAAAGGCCTTTATTACGGCTTTACCAAGGATGCCACACTGTGGTTCGCATATGATGACGCATCATCATTTGAGATGGCGTCCAACTTCAATCCACTTGATGTTCTGGCCGATAATGAGTCGAAGACCATATTCCTATCGGCCATTACTCCCCGTCTCCTACCGACTAGCTTCTCTCAAGGCCGATCGCAGCCATCGTATGAATTCTATCACCCAACAGTCAGCTCCCACCAGCTCGGCCTCGGTCAACTCCTCATCGGCTTGTTCTTCATCGACAAACTCCAGGCCCGGGGAAATGTAAATAGCACTCTAGAGTACGATCGGCTGTGAACACTAACAGATTCCCTATCTCTGGGCACCACCGCCGATGTGGAGGTATGCACTGTCAACACCAAGCTCTTTTCCCGATGGTGGTCAGAATGGAAGAAACACCTTTTCAACTCATCGGCCATTCACTACTGCTCTCGCCTCAACTCCAACTACGTCGAATCTAATGACGAGGTAATATTCCACTATCTTTGAATCACTTTCCGATCATCTCTTACATTTCTATCTTGCAGGCTGTTGATGTGGAGCCACCGACAACAAGCACCAGTGGCCGGCCGATTATATACTAACCACCATCGGCCAACCCACACCTAGGGCATGATGCTCCCCCTCCATCGGCTCTTCTCCGGGCACCATGGCCAACAGGACCAATCCGCAAGAAGCTGGCATCTCGCCCTCACAAGAGACAGAAAATCAGTGCCGATGTCGTAATCATGGCACCGCCTGCTACTCAAACAACATCGGCTCCTTCATCCCCGCAGGTATGTGCCAAGTCTTGACATTATCATCTGTTTCCCATCTTCACACTATCTATCTTATTGCCAGCTTGAATCATCGGCTCCCGAACTTCAACCTTCTGCTGACATCCCTACAAGCATCGAGCCGATGACTTCTACAGCCATTCCAACTCCATCTAGCCCTGATGCCGGTATCGAGATTGCTCCTACTTCGGCGCCAGACATCGGCCACTCTGAAGAACAACCCATTCAATCATCTGATGCCGATGTCACTCCTCAAGCTTCCCCTTCCCTGCCTCAGGTAATTTCTTTACAACCATACTTTATTTTAACTAACTACTGATTCCTTTACCGATGTCAACCTGCAGTCCTTAGCCGATTTGTTCTCCTTCAACATCGGCAAGTACTTGGAGGCAAATGAAGAAACAGCCACCAGTGCAACAACCAAGCCATCCTTTCTAGCCGATGTACGCGAATATCTGCTAAATATCAATCGTTTGCTGGAAAACCCGATCGACGCATTGGTGGAGGATTGCGGGCCGATCCGGGCAAGATTTGTAGAGATTGAGCATCACTTGCCCGAAGAACTCGTCGACGCACTGACTCCTACAGCATACCTGGAATCCCACAAATTCCAACTTGTCAAGCTCAGGCAGCGTGTAGCCGATCGTGCCAATCAACAGAAGATGATCCAAGACATCCAAATCGATCGGCTATCAGCTCAAACGGAAAACAAGAAGCTTGATGATATGGTAGCTGCCCCTGAAGAACTCTAACCCAAATTGGATCAACTGAAGAGAAGGGAAGCCGATCTGCTGGCAGAACTCGAAACAATCCGCAAGGACATCGCAACAACAGAATCCCAGCTCATCGGCCTACCTCAAGCCATACAAGATCAAGAGGCCAGAGTTGCAACAGCAGTGCGTCAAGTCATTCATCGGCGCAAGAACATGAAGACTATTCCAAGCTCCGATGAAGACGATATTCGTGCCATAAATGAAATCGACCAGATTCGCCTGCGTGCTATTGAAACAATTCAAAAATTCTTGTAAAATCTTAACATTGACACCGTTGATGTTGCTCTAGAACATGCCGACCATCTTTTGCTGTAATATAATTTGGTCGACTTTGTTGCTTATCCATCTTGTTCCATCCTTGCTTGACTGTTTTATTTATTTAATCTAAAGGCGATATTAATTAATATCGGCTATCTTTAGGCGATGCAAAAACATCGGCTTTTTGAACTGTTCTAGAAATCAGCCGCATCCAGCCGATTCAGGAGTTGATCCAAACGCTCGGATAGTATTTCTTGAGATATTTCCCATTAAGCGCTTTAGCTAACTCCGTCCCCCCAAGATCTTCTAGTATGTAAGCGTTGCCAGGCACACAACGATTAATCCGATAGGGCCCTTCCCAATTAGGCGACCACATTCCAAACTTACTATCTCTGGACCCGATCGGCAAAATCAATTTCCACACAAGATCTCCCTCAGCAAACGACTTATTCATCACTTTTTTGTTATAATGCCTAGCCGCCTTAGCCTTATTTTCCTTGGTCCTCTCCAGTGCCCTTAACCGATTCTGAGCCAAATCCTCGAGTTCATCTGTCATCAAGTTATAATAATCATCGGCCATCAATTGGTTTTGCAAAGAAATCCTCCTAGAGCCGATGTTAATCTCCCAAGGCAAAACTGCCTCATGTCCATACACCAACTGATAAGGTGGCACTCGAGTAGATCCATGACATGCCATCCGATAGGACCACAAAGAATCGGCTAATGTAGTATGCCATCGTCGCGGTTGTTCATCAATCTTCCGCTTGATTAATTTGATCAGACTCTTATTTGAAGCTTCTGCCTGTCCATTGGCTTGAGCATAATAAGGTGATGAATTTAATAACTTAATTCCCATACTGGTAGCAAATTGTTGAAACTCATCGGACAAGAAAATAGATCCTTGATCGGTAGTTATCGTCTAGGGAATTCCAAACCGATAAATTATATGCTCTTTTACAAACTCAATTGCATCCTTGGATGTGACTTTCTTCAATGGAATTGCTTCCACCCACTTTGTAAAATAATCTGTTGCTGCCAATATGAACTTATGTCCTTTACTTGATGGAGGATAAACCTGGTCGATCATATCAATTTCCCATCCTCTGAACGGCCACGGTTTGATGATAGGATTCATAGCCGATGCTGGTGCCCGCTGTATATTTCCAAACTTCTGGCAATCTTGACATCCTTTATAGTACCTGAAGCAATCTTCTAACATTGTCGGCCAAAAGTATCCTACTCTTCTCAATACCCACTTCATCTTATGAGCCGATTGATGAGTTCCACAAACGCCCTCATGCACTTCGCACATAACCACTTTGGCTTCTTCCAAATTCAGGCACCTCAGCAGAACTCCTTCAAAAGTCTGATAATATAATTCTCCATCAAGCAGCACATATTTAGTAGCTTTATACCAAAGTTTCCTAGAAACCGATTGTGACAGATTTTGCAGATAACCAACTATTTCCTGCCTCCAATCATCGGCTTTATCCTGAATATCACTATCGGCTATTTCAACTTTAACCTGTTTATTCAACCGATAACCCGAAGCAATTTGAGCAAGATCATTGGCTTCTAAATTCTGTTCTCTAGGGATATGATCCAATGATACCATCCTGAAATCCTTCAATAAATCTCTGCACTCTTCATGATATGACCTCAAAATATCATCCCTGCATTCATACTCCCCAGATAGTTGCTTGATCACCAATAAAGAATCCCCAACAATCTCTACGACTTCGGCCCCGATTTCCTTTAAGAGTTGAAGCCCTTTCAATACCGGCTCATATTCTGCTTGATTATTAGTCCGATAGGGTTTAATTGTAAAAGCAAACTCAAAACTTGCCCCCCGAGGCGATACAATGACCAAGCCGATACCAGATCCATGCTTGCAAACTGATCCATCAAAAAACAAAGTCCACGGGATCGGCTCTACATAATTGAGTCCATGGCCTCCACAGTAGCCCCTGAGACCTTCATAGTTGAGTCACAGCTGATGTCGAGTGCTCATCGTCCATGGTGAAGAGATTGCCGAGTGCTTTGCTCCCGAGTACTTATTGTCCGAGTGCTTCTTCTCTCGAGTCCGGCTTCATGTCAGTTGGCAACGAGGCTATGAAGGGCTTCATAGATGAATAGTGTGCACCAAATAGGTGCACCTATTAGGTGTAGCCCCCAACTTTGTGCTTAATTGGAAAATAATTAAACATAAAGTCAAAGATCTTTAACCTTTAAGTCTTTCTCAAGTGATATGTTTCTCAGATATTGGACTGTTTAGCTATATATTAGCTGGAAGTTTTGCTCAAGGCAATTTGGCTAAGCAAGTAAGCCGAGTATCACTATGGAGTAAATCCGTGAATGTATACTTGAGAGATACCTGCACCCCCAATTTTAATGGAGACCAGCTATTGATCATTATAAGGATATATCCTCAATACCTTAAAATAATCAAGATACCCGAATGTATACACAATAGGGCGACACAATAGGGCATACTACTTAAGAACTCATATCTTTGGCCTACTAGTGAATAAGCCAGCCCAAACTGACCTAGCCAGCGTAGCCCTATAAAATCCGGAGATTTTGATCATTGCTCAACCGGCCCATTGCTTTGGAGGTGTGCTACCGAAGTGTAGCAGATTTTGATGCCGAAGTTGTCGCAGAAATCTTTAAATACGCCGCCTGTGAACTGAGTGCCACTATCTGTGAAGATGCGGTTGGGGACTCTAGATCTGTAGATTATACTCAGTATGAAGTCTTTTGTCCAGGCCACAGTAATGGTAGCAATAGGTCTGGCCTTAATCCACTCTATGAATTTGTCCTCCATGTCGAGCCCCAGACTGCAAAGGGCTAGGATATTGGGATGGTCTACAACTCTTGTGTTGGTAGGTGAGTTTGCCGAATGAAAAATCGACATCCCTTGTATGACAGGACGAGTGCTTCAGCGGCGGTAACTGCAATCGGCCAGAGGAATCCTTGTTTGCAAGCCTTTCCGTCTTATATTCTGGATGCAGCATGGTTGCCACGGATGCCCGAGTGGATAGATTGCAGGATCTGCTTGCCTTCCTCAGGTGTGACATAGTGCATGAGAACTCTGGATGTGCTTTGATGATATAGGTGTTCTCTAACTACGATAAAGGTTTTGCTCTGTCGCTCTTCCAGTAGGAATCGAATGATTGGGGTCCTCTAGTGTTGAAAAATAATAAGCACCTCCATAGGTTCTGGGTTTGGTGCAACCTCCGATTGTACGGGTTCTGGCTTCTTCTTGGCTGAGAGCTCCTATAGTGGTTTCTTTCCTTGTTTTGGCCAAATAGGTACCCGAATGCTGCGCTAGCGTAGGATTCGGCTGGCGACCCTCTTTGGGGCTTACCCAACCTGGCAAAATTATAGCTGAATAAGGTACCCGAATCTCGCATTAGCATAGGATTCAGCTGGCGAACCTCATGGGGCGTACCCTACCCAACTGAGTTGTGGGCAAACAAGGTACCCGAACCTCGCATTAGCGTAGGATTCAACTAGCGATCCTCATGGGGCGTACCCTACCCAGCAGTGTGGTACCCGAGCCCCGACTGGTGTCGGAGGTCGGTTATTAGCCCCCATGGGGCATACCAAGGTAAAGGACATCCATGTCCAGACTAGCGCAAGTACTCGGTCAGTAGCCCTCATAGAGCATTTCAAGAGATTCTTGAAGCGTCGCACTCCAAGTGTATCATTGCAGACTGGTCCAACCCCCGAGCGTAGGAGATAGGCTCGTAGCCATGTGTTCCTGTTACACGTATCCGGAACTGGGCCCTGCATTATAAACATATCGGATGATTAGCATCTGATGTATAAAACAATCACCCGAAGAAAATCTAAATATTTTACAATGTATGTAAATATGTGTTCCTCCTCTTATTGATATTAATTTCCCCGAGTAGTTGACCCCTTAAGTTTAAACACGCTGCCCAACTAGTCATAGCCCCCAAGCATCGGGAGTCGGCTTATGGCTCTTTCCCAGACACGCATTTTGGGTGACTTGAGTTCACTTTTCATGGAGCAAAGCTTCACGGATTGGAGTACATTTTCAGTCATTGGCGAGGCCGAGTGAGGAATTGATGATCTCATCCCCCTAGATCCAATCCTGACTTGCGCTAAGCTGTATCCAAGTCAAACCATAGGGAAGTGAGTTGCCTCCTAGCCCATTTAGATAAGAATATGATATAAAGGAGAAAATATTTATCAGAAAGCGACTTAGCTATTCGGTATTGCACGAGTTGGGAGTGGGGATGCCATCCTTGCATTTGAGCTTTTGAGCCCCCGAGCATGTCACTTGTCATTCTAATAATCTTCAGTTCTAGGAGGTCGAGGACGGTTGCAATCAACTACCGCAATGAAGTCCCCAGATTTCCGCTTGTGGTTCCCAGGCTTGGATAGGGTAGCGTCGTCCGTCTCCTATCACTCCTTCTGTCAGGGCTTGTCGTCAAGTGCCTCTGCCACTGCATTGGCTGAATCAGCATATGTATTGGCCATATCGAAGAGAGCTTTGACGGAGTTGGGTGGCTTCCGAGTGAACTTGGCGATGAACGGCGCGTCTCTGACTCCCTTGCAGAAGGCGGCGATGATGACCTCGCCCTTGATTTTAGGTATTGATTTTCTTTTCTCAGAAAAATGCTTGATGAAATCACGGAGGGACTCATTCTTCCTCTGGTGACACTGATATAGATCGTACGCTGAAGATGGTCTCTCATACGTTCCCTGGAAGTTCGCGACGAAATGTTCACGGAGTTCCCCCTAGGAGCCAATTGACCACCTAGGAAACCCTGCCAGCCATGTCCTTGCCGAGTCAGCCAAGGCGACTGGTAGGTAGTTAGCCATGGCTTTGCGATCATCTCCAACTGCTCATATCGCCAAAGTATACACGATGAGCCAGGACTCTGGGTTGGTCTTGCTGTCATACCTCTCTATACCAGTCGTCTTGAAACCGGATGGCCAGTCGACTTGTTGCAGCTCATGGGTGAACGCCGGAACTCCTTCATCTAGGTGAGGGCTCCGATTCCGACTGCGGTGCTGGAACCACTCATGGTGGAGGCCAAAGCATTCATGCTCGTCTTCAAGTTGACGGTGCTCATCCTCCTCGTGTTCTTGGCGTCAAGCGTTAATATCATGGCGGAGATCCCACTGTAGTCGCCCTTGGATGTCCTGGTTATCATGGCAGTCATCATGATGATGCCACCGTCGATCGTTACTTTGACTGCCGAGTGACGTATGTCGTGACTCCTAGTGATGCTGACCAAAGCCAACTGCTCGGCGCCGTGCTGAAGTAGATTGTTGTCGCTGCTGATAAGCCACAACGGTGATCATTGCTTTGATCCTCGCGATTGCCGAGGTGGCCTGGTGGTCGGGCCTAAACTGCAAGGTAATGTGGCAGCGGCCATGACATTCTGTTGTGGGCTTATGAAGACGTCATGGTCGCCAACTCGGGTTTGGAGGATATCTTGTTGAGCAGTCCGCCCAGCCTTGCGCAAGCTGTCATTGCGAGCATCGCACTCGGCTTGCAAGTGTCGTGCGTCCTCCTCCTGTTGCTCACGCAGTCAACGAGCCTCCTCCTCCTGTTGATCGCCTAGTCAGCGTGCATCTTGTGTTGGAGTTGATCCCTTTGATGTCATAAAGACCTCGCGTGGTGGAGAAAAGCTTCCCGAGCTGCTGTTCGACTGGGAGTCTGATTAGGAGTAGTTTATCGATGTGATGATGACCTCAACCTCCTTGGACCCGATCTCGAGCGACTCTGAGCCGTATCCGAGTCGAATTCCAGAGGATTGAGTCTGCCGCATCAGATTGGAATTGAAGATTGTTGCAGCGTTGTCGAGTCCGAATGGGAAATTGACGATCTCGTCGCCCCTAGACCCGATCTCAATCGGCTTGGAGCCGAATCCGAGTCGAATATCAAGAAAGAGAGTTGTCCCAGAACTCGTAGATCTTGGGTGTTGCCAAAGCAGGATGTTGAAAACTGCTGCGGAGTTGAGTAGGCCAACCGGCGCTGAGTTGGCTTGGTCCCTGGCTGATCGGGTTGAAACCGAGTTGAATAAGATGAGATTACCGAGATTGTCGGTGATGAAGTCGAGGCTCCGAATTTGATGGCTTGTCGGGAGAGAAGTTGATGCCGTCAACTTCTATGGTTGGATCTATCGGGCTTGATGAGATGATCTCCATGAATCTCCTACCTAGCGCGCCAACTGTCGATAGTTTATATCAGCAATAATTATATGAGACTATTTGTCTAACCTGAACTTGATGGATTCGAAAGAAAACACGAGATTTATACTGGTTCAAGCCCTCGAGATGAGGTAATACCATACTTCTAGTTATGGTGTGTTGCTTTCACAGTATTCTCTGGTGAGATTGTCATATGTCCTAGGGCGCTCCCTACCCTCTTTATATACTAAAGGGATAAGAATTACAGAGTAGGAAACCCAATCGGATATGACTAAGGGTTTTTTTTATCAGTACATAGAGTATTCAGCTAGGACTATATCCTTTTCCTTGTCATGCAAGGTAATATGAAGCCAAATCCTACTCTATCTCTAATTATAGGAGACCGGTCTACCCCTGTCCAAGTGGCCATAATTATTCTCTTTAAGATACCTAGGACCTATGGCCTCTACAGTATGCCAAACTACTAATCCAGAGTAAACACAAAGAAGTTTCCAATGTAAAAAAACCGGGGCTGACAACATGCAGGACGGGCTCGCCGCGGAGGTGGGCCTCAAAGACGATAGCGTCGGCAACTTCTGCACGGCTGCATGTCAGACCTGTCTGATTGTGTGCGCCATCAAATGCGTTGTAGAAGGGAAGAAGGTGAAGATGAGGAACTGACGTTTGGGCCCGACGGCTACGCAGGACTCAAACATGATTTTCTTGCAAGTTAGGTGCCATATAAGACTAAAACACGATGTTATTGGATCAGGGGTAATTCAACCGATTATACGGTAGACTTTTAGGGTCTGTTTACTTTAAGATTCTTGTTCCGTGAAATTTAAGCTATACCAAACACATTGAAATCCTAGATAATATATTATGAGAATGGAGTAGCTTTTTCGCCGCTTCTTAGGTCCGCTCTGCACTTAAGACAGAAGCTGTGTCAAATGGCTTTTATAAAAGTTGAGGGGATAGATTAGACTCTACCCAAAAAGTTTTTCCTTAATTAACTAACTTGTGGGTTGGTCACGTATAGAGTTGGGCCGCCACTCCCAGCTGGTGCCTGCGTGCACTTTGTGCCAAATTTAGTTGGCATTCCCAGTTTATCCGCATGTCCACAAATCCCTCATGCTCTTGGCATTCACTCACCACTCGATCTCCCGCTCCAGTTGCAACAGAGCTCCTCACTAGCTCCTCTCTCAACCAACCAATGGTGGCCGCTACTCGGGACATCCAGATCCATGCACGCTGGACATGCGCTTCTCTCCTCCGTCTTGCTCGTCCTCCTGGCTCTCTCCATCGTCACCCTTGTGCCCCGCGTGCCGTCGCCGCAGTCGTTCTTCCGATCTCGGCCGCCTCGCTTGATCAACAGTGGGGTTCCTCATCCCTCCGCTGCCGGTGACTGTGTTTTCTCCGACGGTAAATGGGTGAGGGACGCCGCCGCCTCGACCGCTTACCGGGAGGACTGCTCGTTTCTTGACCCTGGTTTCCAGTGCATCAGCAACGGCCGAAGCAACTCGTCTTTCCGCTACTGGCGATGGCAGCCTCATGGCTGCCAACTCCCCAAGTAGGTAGCCATCGCCAATGACGTATTTGATAAATCTGTTATTTCTTTTCTGTGTTCTTAGGACAGCGCGCATGCATTTTTCTGTTTCTTGCAGAGAAAGTCTTTTTATCGCTGCAGTGGACATACGCTTGTCTCTTATTTATCACCCAAATAATTACTTTTTTTACAAAAATTAACAAAATAGATTAATATGTAATATATCACTTCACAAACATTGAAGTCCAAATTCGACTTCAACATTTTGTAACAAAATTAAAAAATATGAATGTGAATATATATATACTAGTCTGAGTTTAATTTTTTTTTACAACTTGTAGAAGTTAATTTTGACCTTAAATAATTGTACAGCAATATATCATATATTAATTTATGTTATCAAATTTTTTTATAATTATTTGATGACATTCAAGAAACAATTGTACCTACTATCCAGGGGGAAAAAATCCATCTCCGTTACTTGCATCTCAATCTTCAGGTCCAAATGATTTTGAGTTATATTTAGGTTCAACGCAACTGAGATGCTGGAGAGGAGCCGGAACGGCAGAATCGTGTACGCCGGCGACTCGATCGGCCGGAACCAGTGGGAGTCCATGGTGTGCATGCTCGCCGCAGCCGTGCCGGCTGGGAAGTCGAGAATATATGAGCAGTCCGGGAAACCAATTACCAGGCACAAGGGCTACCTCTCCATGGTATTCGCGGACTACAACCTCTCCGTTGAGTACTACCGTGCTCCGATGCTTGTCATGATCGACCGATTCCCGACGAGCAACGGCGCCATCAGGGGGGCGGTCCGGCTGGACATGCTGCCCCGGCATGCCAACCGGTGGGCCGGCGCCGACGTGCTCGTGTTCAACACAGGGCATTGGTGGAACGAGCACAAGACTACCAAATCGTAACATAAGCTGTGGTTAATTAATTAATTAATTATTACGACTGGTCTCAAAGTCTCAAACTACTGCCGGATGATTGATTGCAGGGGAAACTATTTCATGGTTGGCGATCGGCTGAACATGAGCATGGACATCAAGGAAGCATTCCGATTGTCCCTGGAGACGGTGAAGGATTGGGGGACAAGTAGCGCACGGCTTGCCGATAGCTATTTTTTCTTCAGGAGTTATTCTCCTTCTCATTATAGGTAAGAATTAGTGAATGGCACACGCGTAGTCCATTTTTTTGACAGATCGTCTTTGGTGAATGTTACAAGAGGAAATCTCATCCTACAAACATTTTCTAACATAAATGGAAAAGCGTTCACAATTCCGGCCGTACACAACCAAATCTCAGCCTACATACTTTCCAACTAAAATTAATATGGAGTAAACAATATGCATAGATTATTTTTTCATTTTATACCTTTTTTGCGGGGGCTCCATTTTATACTTGTATACTCCCTCTATCCTAGAAAGAATACACTTCTAGCAGTCAAATTTTGTCCCAAAAAAATTCTAATTCTAGAGTACTGCTTTTCCCTTCAATCACACTTTATCCAAATTTCTCACCATATCGCCTCAAACCACTTTACCACTCACAACCACTGCTCATTTAATAATGGACATAAATGTTATTTTCCTTCTCTACTAATTAGTCTCTTAAATGCTACAACTACAATTTTTTAGGATGGATTTTTTTTTGGGGGGGGGATGGGGGGTGTGGAGGGATGGAGGAAGTATTTTTTTCTGTCAGCGCCTAAGCACCGACTAGCGATGGGAATCACTTATATGAGTTCGTCCAAGGGGCTAGGGTGTGTGTGGCGCATCCAAATGTAACCGTGAGTTGTAGAGACACGATGAATTATACAGGTTCGGGGCTCCCAAAGGATAAGAATTGTACTACTATGCTTGGTTACTACCAAAGATGTTTTTACAGGTTCTTGAGTACTCACGGGCTAACCTAAGAAGTTTGGAGTTCTTGCGGAACTGAAGAGTCTAACCCAACTACAGGGTCTAAGATGGACTTTTATACCCTATAGCTCCCACCGCTGACTACTCGAGGTGAGACAAAAATGCTATACATCATCATAAGGCTAAACTAATTTCTTGAACCATTTGACCAGGCTAGTTAGGACACACATGGCAGTCTCCGCGTAGCCCAAAGCCGTGGACCAAGTTCAAAATCATGCTATGACACAGTTCCCAGAAGTCTAGCTGGAGCGTACCTTTTTCCAACTTAGGAGACGCATGGTAGACTCGGAGCATCTCTGTGGGTACCTGGGTGCACAAACCCCTCCAAGTCTTGGATGTCCAAGCCCTGAGCGTATCTCTAAATGGATGATGGACACGTGGACCACCCCACAACACATTAGATCCGCTCCAAGCTGGGGAGGTGCTGCCCCATGATCCATGTAGCATTGATAACTTGCCTCCTATGCTAAGCAAGCAGGCCGAATGAGCACCCCGTCGGCATGGGCGCTGATAGTAACCCCCGTGCCTATAGCATGACAAGGGCTATTCCGCGAGCGCACGTGAACGATCATGTTTCTGGGAACTCTTGCCCGTGATTTGATCGCCCGCCCCGTCTTCTCCGCGCAGTCGTGGTGTAGGCCCTACCATCACATAGAAGACAAAACTTCACACAACGCATCCCACATGCCATCATTATCGCCTTTCCGAGAGATTTGAGGGGTCATGCCATCCTCTATAAGTGCTACTGCCTCCGCCATTCATCTCTACCCTTGCTCTCGCTCAGAAAAACCCAGTCCTTTGCACTCCTAAATCCCTAGCTCTCTCACCTCCCAGCAATGGCCACAAGGTCGAGGTGCTCCGTCACGTGGGGCCACCGGATGACACACGCCAACTCCAACTTCGTGATTGTGATGACCAGCCGTGGTCAGGGGAGATTGTCATCTTCGTGCCATTCATCATCACGGGGCTCGTCCCCCCTTCTCCGACTTCCTCTTGGAGCTTCTGGCATACTACCTGATCCTCCTGCTCCAGTTGACGCCCAACTCCATCATCAGTGTCACCACATTCGCCAACCTCTGCGAAATGTTCGTGGGGGTGGTGCTATGTGTGGTGGTTTTGCAGCAGTTCTTCACACAGCGGCCACAAACGCTACCGTGCATGAGCTGCTGCTACTTCCGCCTCCATGATGGCGCTGCCAACCGGTACATCCACTCCCCCATCAACTCTAAATGGGAGAGGTGGCGAGAAAACTGACTCTACATGGCGGTCAATGACGTCCATGAGAACCTCAGGCTCCCAGAGGCGCTGGCCAGCTTGTAGGACTCCTGGACGATCTCGCCGAGGAGATCCCCGGGGCTGCTTAGGCTATCGTGGTCATTGACAGCCTACAGAGCGGTGGCCTAACAGGCCCTATGGTCATGGCGGATGCGCTCCGATGTTGGATTAGCTCCCTTCGCCGCCGGTCTTGCCTAGCGGCGTACTACATTGATGAGGAGGACCCAGACCGCTCTCATGTCGGCAGTAGTGGCAACGCCAGCCCTAGGTGCTTGGCACTTGCGCCAGTGTCACTGGACACAACCGCGCTGCTACTGAGCATCCGTCACCTCTGCGACCTACCGACCACGCAGAGGGCCGCCATTGTTCAAGTAAGCTTTTCAGTATTCTTTTCATTGATCTCCATGGTCTTCTTGCTTGACCAACTGATGCTGAAAATTGGAAACATAGGGGCAGCCGAGCTTCGACGCCAAGGGACCTACTCCCTAGAGACAGTACACGCCACTGTCCATCCGGGAGTCCCCGGTCAACAACACCACCTTGTTGCCCCCTCATCTATCCTGGCCCACCCAATCAGGACGGAGAGCTCAGCTCCCACCGCCAGGCCATCATCAACCAGCACCATCGCCGAGCATGTGGCGGGCAAGAGGCCCGCCGCGGATCTGGCGTCCTCGCCTTCTTGCAAGAAGCTGCGCAAAGGGGAGGGTTCCCCGCTAGGGGCCAGCCCTCCCTTTGGTGGCAGTCTTGCCACCATATTTTCTTCTATGCCCTCCCCACCTGCCACCATCACTATAACGGTTGGTGGGGTTCCATCGGTCAGCCCCGCCACGCCTCGGCTAGCCACTGTCACATCTGAGAGCACGGTGGTGACAACCGTCATGGCGGCGCCAAGGGATGGCAGAGCAACCACCTTGTCACTTCTGCCACTTCCTCCTTCGTCGCCTGGCAAGAAGTAGAAGGTGGCTTTTAAGCCCACTGCTATGGAGCTGAAGCGGTGGCGAATCTGGTATGATATTTTCTTTCCTTATCTTCATCATTAGAAATTTCCTTCTTGGTAGTTTTGGATTAGTCTTCTTATTGGCTTCCGTCTTCTAGCCCTCCACCGCTGTCTTCCTCTGTCTCCTTGCCGCTTGCCTCTGCCACCGCACCAACCACAGTCCCTGGGCTCACACCGGCAAGTGCTGTGCAGGCCAGTCCTGCAGCCAGCATTATGCCCACCACGGACTCATCAGCCGCAGCCGCAGCCACCTCATCTGCTGGCTTCACCGGTAGCTTGACTAGGGTGGCCGGAGCCAGAGCAAGGATGGTGTCACCTCGCCTAGGTGAGCTCCCCCAAGGTGATAGCCGGTTTCATCACTCTGCTGTCCTCCTCGCTGGTCGAGGCGGTGGAGCAGTGAGAAGCTGGCTGGCACTAGGAGAATCAGTGGCTGAGGGACCAGGTGGTAGCACTAGAGAGCCACCTACAGCTGAGCCTAGCAAAGGCCAGCCACCCACACCGCAATAGCGCTGCCCAGGTGGAGGAGCTAGGTACGGCCGAGGAGCTGCAGAGGACAGTAGCCTCCAGCATCAACATCACGTGGCACTACCATCAGTGCGCCTAGGTCGCCTTGGAGCCATTCGGGGTTGTGCTCAACGACCCACGGGAGGAGACGCCATAGCAATATACTATGGCGTTCAAGCGGGTGATTGAGGCGCTAGAGAAGTTGATAACATCGCTGGAGGAGAAGACGTGGGTGGAAGCTAGGTTTCACGGTTGCGGCAGTGGTGGAGTACATCTTCGTGTGCTTCATTAGCCACAACCCCAACTTCCACTGGAGCCGGTGAAGGAGTGCTTTCAGGGGGCGAGTGAGAAGCCGCAAAATCAGTCCGGGGGCTAGTAAGTGGTCGAGCCCATGTGGTGGCGGCCGACCTGAACATCGGCCCTAGTCCACCACTGACGATGCCGATCGCCTCAGCGGCCAACGACCCGGAGGCGATCGGCGACGTCGACGACGCAGGCGCCAAGGACGATGGTGACGATGACGAAGCAACGGTCTTTGACTCCAGCAGCTCCAACCATCCTAGGGGATGCCCCCTAGTAATTTTATGTAGTGTGTCTTCAGTCCTCTGGGCACCTGCATGGGACAATACTAACAATATGTTATGTTTAATTATGTCAAAATTGCGCTACCATATTATCTTGATCTTGACTTAGCCCCCAGGCACGCTTGGCCGATCCTGACAAAATTGGGGGACTTTGATGAGTGTGGCAAGGTCTTTGGGCTCATCCTGACTCTCCTGCACAACTCGATCCCAAGGTTAGATGTGACAAGGCAAGGGGTACTTGCCGTTTGCCTCAACACTGTACAGGGACGGGTTAAGTGTTAGGGTGTGAAGAACAGGCTCTTCCCGGGGCCTCTTGATAACTTGTGCGCTGCGATTTGGTTTGTCCGAAAACAACTGAAGTGGCCAAGATGCATAATGTGGCTGGTGCCATAGGGCTCGACCCGAGCATGTATCACGGCTAACACATCTTCAGGTTTCGATCCTTTTTGACGATCGCAGGCTCTCGAACTTTGCACCCAATTAGTCCAGCCAACAAGTCTTTCACTCGCAACCTGTACAGCACTTAACAAATGGCGCTGTCCGTTAAACAGAAAAAGCAACTCAAAAGTACAAAAATTTTCTTCATTGAAATGTATATATCCCCTTGCCCCCTACCAGGTATCAGGATTGAGAATCCTGATATGCTGGTACCAAAAGGCTGGCATGTAGGGGCTAAGGTACATACAGCTTTGTCCCTAGGGGTTCTCGGGGGTAGAATTTGTGCAACTGCGTGATGTTCCACGAGTTGTACAGCACTCTGTCATCCTCCATTGCTATTCTCATGGCGCCAAGTCAAGATACGTAAACCACTGTGTATGCCCCCTCCCCCCCCCCCCCCATTTGGGCGACAACTTGTTGCGACCCACCTAAGATTGTACCTCTCTTAGGACGAGGTCCCCGGGTACCAATGTTCTCTCTTATATCCCACGGCCATGGTATCAGCACAAAGCTTGCTGGTACTTTGCTGCTCGGAGCACGATGCAATCATGAAGCTCTGCAATGTTGATGAAGTCATCTTCCCGGCACGCCTCTTTTTCCTCCTCGTTGTAGTTTATTTATGAAGCCGGGCACCAAGTGATTGATCTTATACCTCCCAGCGTATAAGATCGATTCCCCCTCTGAAAGAAAAGTTCTGGACAGGGAGTTATAAGATCAATCACTTCACAAAGTAATCGGCTCCCACTTCATCAGATCTGAATGTGACTGAAATGCATGATCTTCACAGGTATCACTTTTCATGATACCTAAAAGGTGGAATAGCGATTTTCGAACCATTTCCTATAAGAGAAAGTTTTCCATTGCTTTGAGAAATGGATTCTATATCAAACTATAGCTATTGCATTAAAGAAGAAAAGAAACTAATAGAAGTCGAAGACGTGGAATTGTAGTAAATAGAGAGAATGACTATTCTAGTTTTCTTGTTCCTGAAAATATTCTATCTATCTCCTAGAGGCCGTAGAGAATTGAGAATTTTCATGTCTTTCAATTCTCATACTTGTAATTGGAAAGTTACAGAAGGAGATCCATCAGTTTGCAATGAAAACTACATAAAAACTCTAGATAATTTCGAAATCAGGCCAAGCATCTTAATACATATGCGAAAAAAATTCATTATTGGCCCACCATTGATTAGAAGATTTAACTTGTATGATTTGCTATTGGTTTGATACGAATAATGGCAGTTGTTTTGGTATGTTAAGGATACAGATTTATCCACAATTCATTTAGAGTTACTTAATAGCCTATATTCTATACCATATCTCTATCCTGTGAAATTCTCAAGCCAAAAGATGGACCGCACACCAAGCAGAACAGGGACTCACCGGTGGCTCTACTTACCAAAGCACCGAGGGCAATTCTTCAAGCCACTTCCTGGCATATTTATGAAGCCGGTCAAAAGCGCAGGTGTCGAGTCCTCACAAGACCACAACGTTTGTCCTTTCAACCTGGCCATTACTTTGCGGGTGACCCACATATGCAAAGCACACCTTGATGCCCATGTCTTCACAATACTCCAAGAAGGTGTTGCCGATAAACTGGAAGTCATTGTTTGCGATTATTTATTTGGGACACTGAACCTGATCAAGACAGACCTGACAAACTTGAGGGCGGCAGCAGCTGTGATCATGCAGACTGGTTCGGCTTCCACCCACTCGGTGAACTTGTCGATGTCTACAAAAATGAATCTGTAGCCCCAGGGTGCCATCGGGAACAGCCCCAGGGTATCCAACCCCCAGATGGTTTGGTACTTGGGCTGGCTGATGGATCTATTTCACATGAAGCTGACATGCTTCATAGCGCTTGACCAGCTCACAAGCATCCTGGCGGGTTGTGGGGCAATAGAATTTTCGGCAGGAAGCTTTTTTGACTTGGGTGCCGCATGGCTTCCACACTCGCCTACATGGATATCAAGGAATAGCTGGCTCCCCTCTTCCCGAGTGATGCACTTCATAAGAAGTCTATTGCTTGCCCTGCGATAGAGGTCCCTTCTACCAGTGCATAGAGTTTAGCTTAGCTTACAATCTTTTCTGCTGAGGCATCAGCGTCGGGATAACTTGGTCTCTTAGGTAGGACAAGATCTGATTCATCCAATTCTCTACCGGACAAAGGACAACGACAACCATGTTGCCGCTGGAGGACAGCACCTTAGGCAGGACGTCCTACGGAGGCGTTACCTCAGGTGGTGCATTTACAAGCACAAAATCCCTTTCACATGAGCTTATCACCAAGACTGATGACCCTGTGAGTCTTTCTTGAGAGACTCTAGCCAGGACCATAAGTTGGGCAAAAGCTAGATGGGACAATTCATCGGCAAGGTTGTTGTCACGCCAAGGAACATGGATAACTTCCAGGCCGTCAAAGCGTCACTCCAACCTCCACACCTTTGTGAGGTATGCCCGCCATCGTGGGGTCTGAGCATTGAAAATCTTGTCCCCATTGATTTACCACCAAGAGGAAATCTGCCTTCACCATCGGCTGTCTTATTCAGAGGTCCGCAATAGCCCAAAGCCCTACCAGGGGCCCTCGTACTGACCAATATTATTATTGGTCGCTGGGAAGCATAGACATACCTGATTCCTCAGCAGCTTCCCTATAGGTGAGATCAGAATAAAACTAACCACTGTACCGTCTCTGGTGAGTGAACCATCAAAAAACATGGTCCAACGCTCCTGATCTAGACACATGGCGTGCTCGAGGAATGCCAGAGTCCATTCTACAATGAAATTGGCCAACACTTAATCGTAGTGCGTGGCAGAAATTGGAGAGACAACTCACCTAGTTCAACTGACCACTTCGCGGTTCACTCGACTGCTTCCTTGTTGTGTAGGACCTCCCCTAGTGGGTACGCAAAGACAACAGAGATGTCGTGTGCATGGAAATAGTGTCAGAGCCTTCTCAACACAGCCAAGGCTGCATACATCATCGTTTGAGCCTGTGGGAATGGAGTCTTGGCGTCTGGAAGCACCTCACTAACATAGAAGACAGGCCACTGAACTCGGTCTCTTTGTACTACGAGCACTGTGCTAACCACTAGTGGCATTGCCGTCACTTATATGAACAGTGGCTCTCTGGGCTAGGGCATCATCAACACCAGGGGTGAGGATAGGTATTTCTTTAGTCGCCGAAAGGCATCATCGGCTTCGGGCATCCAGGTAAGCCTTTCTCTCCTAAGCATGAGATGAAATGGCCAAGAGCTACCATGCACCCTACGACTTTTGGACCTCCTTGAGGCACTAACGTGGCCGCATGTACTAAATGGCCTTGATCTTCTCTGGGTTGGTCTTAATACCTCTGTTGAAGACCATGAATCCCAGCAACTTTCCTGTGGGCACCCCAAACACACACTTCTCAGGATTCAGCTTCATTTGGGTGCTCCGGAGGTTGTTGAATATTTCATCATGGTCAGATATTAATGCAGGTATAGTCTTAATTTTCACAACTAGGTCATCTGGATATGCTTCCTTATTACATCCTAACTGTGAATGTAAAGTATACTAGACACCACGCAGATAAGTAGAACCTGTGCTTTTCAAGCCAAATGGCATTCTTATATAACAAAATACACCTAAAGGAGTTACAAAAGTTGTGTTCTCCCCGCCCTCCTGTGCCATGCTAATCTAGTGGTACCCACAGTACATGTCCAAAAAGGTGAGGGGATCACACCTGAATGTCGAGTCAATGAGTCGATCAATCCTAGGAAGTGAGAATGGATCCTTCGGGCATACCTTGTTCAAGTGCATGAAGTCAATGCACATCCTTAATTTTCCCGCTAGGCTTGTGGACCATAATGACATTCTAGGTGTATCACTTCACGGATGAAGCCGGCTTCAAGGAGCATTATTGGTTGAGCGCCTAGCACCGATCCTTCTGGTAAACCGGTCAAGCACTGGAATGAACCGCTAGCTTCTGCTCGATCACCACCCTTGGGACCCCGGGCATGTCAGATGGTTGTCATGCAAACACATGTCCGAGGAAGGTGACAAGCTTGCTTTCCTATTTGCTGTCCAATTGAACACCAACCTTGACGGTCTTGGACAAGCTCGCCTTGCACAGGGTACCTCCTTGATCGTTCTAGCCATGCTAGAATCAGCCCACGTCCTCACCTGTGGGGATTCTATGGGAGGAACACCTCTAGGTGCCCCCAGCGATGTTCCTGCCATATCGAGCAACTTCCTATCACACGACAGGGCGCTCTCAAACTCCCCCCTTGATGGAAATGGGACCTCGTGGTCCAGGCATCTTCATCGTCAGGTACGCGTAGTGGGTGGTGGCCATGACTTGCTCAAAGTCGGTCGGCCTAGTCCCGCATTGTACGGCATCTCAAAGGTGGTGACGTTGAACGTGTCCACCTCCATCCAGAAGTTCTTTAGCATGTCAAACGTGACGGGGAGCTCGATCTTGCCGAGGAGGGTGGAATTATTAATGGTGATCACCCAGAATGGCAAGGAGGGCTTCAAGGCGCTCTGCTCCAACTGCAGGGCCTTGAAGACACTATGGCAGAGCAGGTTAAGTCTACTCCACACATCCACCAACACCCACGCTGCCTTCAGATTTTTAATGGTAGGGGCAACAACCAATGCCAGCCTCCAAATTTGGGGTGGCCGCACACACCTCTCTCGATAGCAAGTAGGAAGAACTTTTGTGGATGAAGGCACCTGTTTGCTCGGGTTGCTAGAAACCCAAGCCCGCTGGCCACCATCCTTGTCATTGTCGTGATCGCGACGATGCTTCTGGTCCTTCTCCTAGAGACCCTTGACGACATAACAGTCAGCTAGGTTGTGGGTGTCCGTACGGTGGATCAGGCAATAGTCGTATCAATGTTTTGTATCGGCAATAATAATATGGGGCTACTCGTGAGACCTAAACTCGATGGACTGGAAAGGAACACGAAATATTTTATCCTAGTTCAAGCCCTCGATGTGAGGTAATACCCTACTTCTAGCTATGGTGTATTGCCTTTAAGGTTTCTCTAGTGAGATTTTTTTCTATGCCCCACGGGGCTCCTTGCCTCTCCTTATATACTGAGGAGGCAAGGTTACAAGGTAGGAATCCTAGTCAGACCTGACCAAGGGATTTTCTTCTAGGAATACAATATACCCAACTAGGACTATACCGCTTTCCTTATCATACAAGGTAATATATACCGAGTCCTTTTGCATCCCTAGTAACAGGATTGGACCTATCCTCTGTCCGAGTGGCCAGAAAGCCTCCCATAAGGTACCCAGGGCCCATGGCCTCCACAAGCCGCGATGCTTCTTGCCCTCCTGCTTCTCGGATCAGTGATAGCGGTGATCATCTTGACAGCCGGCCAAGACCTCACCGGAGCCAGATAGCTATCTCTTCCATCGATGGTCACACTAGGACGGAGATGACGGCGAGGTCGCCTGTGGCACCTTCTCCATGCGGCGCTTCTCAGCCGGATCCTCACAAGCCTCAGCCTGCCTGGCGGCCTTATTGGCCAGCGTAAACAGCTATGTTGCTGATGTCGCGTGTGGCCAGATTCCCCTTGAGGCTCTGGTCTCGCACGCCTTGCTTGAAGGCGACGATCACCTACTCACCGGAGATCTTGGGAATTGTGTTCCAGCACTCGCTGAAGCGTTGGATATCTTCGCGCAGCGACTCCTCTTGTCTCTAGCGTACCTGGTACAAGTCGTTCTCCACTCCAGGACATCTGTACGTGCTCTGGAAATTGCCGATGAAGTGTGCACACAGGTCCTTCAATGAATGCATAGATGCTCGTGGGAGGCTCATGAGCCACGACCGTGTAGACCTTGACAAGGTGGTGGGGTAGAAGATGGCCATCACTTTGTCCTTCCCACCTACGATCTCCACCGTGGTGGTGTATATTTAGAGGAACTCCTCTAGATTGGTGGACCAATCCTACTTTTCTGTCAAGGTCAGGCAGAATTTCTCCGGCACTGCACTCGTCAGAGAGCAAAGGTAAAGTCCTAGCAGAACGTACCATAGCGGGCTGCCATCATGTTACTGGAGGTTAGGCGCCTAGGGCGCTCATTAGCCCACGGGGACTGCGAGTCCACCTCGGATGCCAAGTACCATCGCCCTCCTTGCCCTCGCTGTGAGGGGGAGGACTATCATCAGCACCGTGAGGACGGCGGTAACTCTAATGGTGTGTCCACTAGATGCGACGGAGCTCCTCACAGATGTCGTGATGCGCATCGGGGGACCTGTCTCACCGCTCAGGTGTGCGTGGGGCTCCCTCTGTTGGTCAAGGGCATGGACTTGACTTGCGACATGGCCCAGATGCCTACGGAGGTCTTCCAACTGGGCATCTAGGCCTGACCTATGATCAGGCCAGGACTAAACATCATCGTTGTTCAGCCGCAATGTACAGGCCTGGCGAACATCACGGCTAGATGCTTGCGTAGCGGTGGCTAGTCCCGGGACCTACGGGGGACGCCTTGTGCCGGACGCGCCCTCCTAAGGCCCATGCGGCGGGCAATGCTCCCTGACCATGGTGGCCTTCAATGACCGCAGCACATCACCCGAGGAACTCGTAGGCCAGTGTGACAATGACGCCACCGAGGCCTGATCCGGCACCATGTTCACCAGCATTGCCAGGTCCCGAAATCATTCCGCAACTGGGAAGTCCCGCTGGAGCCCGACCGACAAATGGCTTGGAGGACCGGGTCATCCCTCCGAGCTGCACCCCTTGGAGGATCGATGGAACTCGAGGAGGGGTTGTTGCTGCAGCAGGTGTCTGATTGCGCGCCCTGGCGTGCCCTTCCCGGACCGTGGATCTTGATGGGACCCTGGCTGGTGGAGGAAGGATAGGGTCACCTGCAGGCGCTGCAGCAGTCGGTGCAATAGCCGCAGCTACAGTGGCGGCAGCTCCTGATCCAATGATGCCGTTCTCGGCGTCTCCACCGCCTCCTACTCGTTCTCTGTTGGAATCTCCACCGGAGCCCTAGGACTCCACCTTATCCCCGCCAAGGCTAAGGCGGGGGTTCTCCGCATCTTCCTCCATCAATAAAAAGCACTAAAGAGGGAGAGGGAGCATGAAAAACTCAAAGCCAACAAGAACCAAAGGCCAAACACGCCAAAAACCCCCGTACCTGGCGTGCCAAACTATCGATGTCTGAGCATCGAGGAGCGATGGGAATGGCTGACCTGAGTTCATCCAAGGAGCTAGGGTGCATGTGGCGTGTCTAGGTTTCCCTGGGAGCTGTAGAGATATGATCAAGTATACAGGTATGGGCCTTCCAAAGGATAATAACTCTAGTCCTATGACTGGTTACTATCAAAGATGTTCTTACAGATTCTTGAGTGTTTGTGGGCTAACCTAAGAAGCCTGGAGTTCTTGCGGATCTAAAGAGTCTAACCATACTACAGAGTCCAAGATGGGCTTATATACCCTATGGCTCTCATCGCTCATTGCTCGAGGGGAGACAATACATCATCATAAGCCTGAGCTAATTCCTTGAACTTAATGCTAGAAATATTGTAGCAGTGGACGTCCTATTGGATTCCATGCCGAGCGCACCTCCGGTCTTCATTCTCTCTCACAGACGCTTGGTATATGCCGCTAGAGAGATATCGTCAAGCATATGCCATATCTCACAGCATTAATGCTGAGAGAAAACCTGTAGGAATCTTTAGGGCAAGGTTAATATATATTGCTCAACAAGTCTTTATAGGTGGAACCATGAGCATTAGTCTTTTGCAATTTTATTTCTCACAATGGTTAAGTCTTCAAGTGGGCTATAAGGTAGGTCCCATCAAAAAATAAAAATATATTACATATCTCTCATGCATGGAGAAAGAGAGAGAGGGGGAAAGAAGAGAGATATTATTATTATTTTATTTCTTATGGGCTGCTCATATGAATATAGGTAGCTAAAACCATAGACTACTATAAAAACTACACTCACAATGTATAAGTATACTAGCTAGAGCGTTCCTTTTTTTAGCACCGCAGATGCATGGTAGGTTCCGAGCAGCTTAGTGGGAATGGACCATAAACCTGGGTCCATAGCCCCTCCAAGTCCTGGGCATCCAAGTCTCGAGTGTAGCATTAATGACTTGTCTTTTGTGCTAAGCAAGTAGGTGGACACCCCCTTGCCTCGCACTGACATTTTTCATTCCCTATAACTAGAGATCGAGATCGATAAAGTACCTTGACAACCAGTGATTACGTGATTTCACTTTGATAAGATGTGTATGATAACTGCATTTTTCTTTTCGAGAAAATATATATCTTAATTAATTAAAAAATATGTTATTGTAATTCATCATACAATTTCATGCATGTTTACAGCTTCCACATAGAGCACTCTACACTAATACTACTAATGTAAGGTGAAAAATGGCAGCAATGGCACGTGGAACACAGGTGGCTCGTGTGCTGACCAACAAGATCCATCGACCAGCAGTGACCAATTCAACGAAGAGTACTCCTGGATCAACGCCATGATCTCGAACGCCATCGATGGCATGAGAAGCCAGGGACGAAGGAAAGCCCAGTTCTTGAACATAACCTACATGACCGAACTGAGGAGGGATGGACACCCGTCGCAGAACCGGGAGACCGGGACGCCGCAGGACGCGCCGGAGGACTGCAGCCACTGGTGTCTGCCAGGCGTGCCTGACACATGGAATGAGATCCTGTATGCACACCTCATATCAATGGGATATGGTACAAGGATAAAATAGCAGTGATAGACTAGTATCATTTACTCGCACAAGTAGCTAGGGTATAGACCAGCACTGATTTCCGATGGGTTTCAGTTTCCTCTTTTGCTTCTAGGAAAAATTGACGTGTGCTAGCCTACTTTGCACAAAGCTCCTCGTCTACATATAGAATTTCTAACAGGCCCTCTCACCGACTGACAGCTCGTTGTGTTTTTTTTGGAACGACCCTCTTCCTTCTACGAAATACAATGCGAAGAAGGAAAAATTTCGCTTCTAGGGGTAGCGCTGTAAACATGAAAATTATAGGGGTATGCTAGTTTCTGGTCAGTTTCCAGCCCTCCCATCGACTAGCGCGTCGCTTTCAGCCTTTTCATTTTTGCAAAAACATCCTTATTTATCAAGACAATGTTGAATAGCCCTCCCACCACCTGACTACTAGTTGTGTTTTTTCCTACACAACCTTTCTACTTCCGCAAATTATAATGCAAAGAAGACCAGCACTGATTTCTGATGGGTTTCAAGTTTTCTAGTTTTTCTGATTTTTTCGGCTCCTAGGATAGATTAATGCGTGCCAGCCTACTTTGCACAAAGCCCTTTGTCTATATACAGAATTTATAGCAGGCCCTCTCGCTGGCTGACAGCTTGTGTTTTTTCGGAACGGCCCTCTTTCTTCTGCGAAATACAATGTGAAGAAGAAAAAATTCTGCTTCTAGGGGTAGCGCTGTAAACATGAAAAGCGCACGAGTATGCTAGCTTCCGGTTAGTTTCCAGCCCTCCCATCGACTCAGGCATCCCTTTCAACCTTTTCATTTTTGCAAAAAGTCATTATTTATCAATACAGTGTCAAATAGGCCCTCCCACTACCTGACTATTGACCGTGTTTTTTCCTAGACGATCCTTCTACTCCTGCAAACTATAGTAGAAGAAAAGAAAATTCCGATTTTAGGGACCCCTCTATACACATTGATAGTATAAGGGCTTCATTAAATCATAAAAAAACCAGTGCCCATGCTTGCTCAAGCACCGTCGATACCTCCACCTTCCATCCTCGCTTCCTCCCGCTGCCGTCGGCGCCACGTCCGCTCTCTACCTGTGCCTCCTCCTCCCTAGCTCGTGTCTCTAATGCTATCAACCGACGGCGTCAGCCTATTCTCTCCTCATCCCTCTCCATCTGATAGCACTGCCCCGTGGTCCTGCCCCTCCCTACCGACGGCAGCGCCCCATGTCCCTCCTTCTCCCGATGATAGCGTAGCCTCTTGTCCTCTGTGCCGACCAACCACACTAGGTTTTGGAGGCAGCCCGCACCTGAGCAAGCTGCTGCTCCAACCGGCACCGTTGCCCTCCGCCTCCTCTACCTTGCTTGGCTGTCGGCATCTCGGGTGATCTATCTCCCTACAGTGCCCACCATGCCGTCCGCCTCCATGGCCAGAGGAGGTGTACAGGGGAGAAGTGGGACGGAGGCTGTGGCGGCAACTGCAGCCAGCAGCAGGGAGCAGCGGCTCCTCCTCTTTATCCCCAAGGAGGGGGAGCCAATCACCGCGCCGACTTGCTGCCCCGAAGGTTTGCAGTACAAGGCCATCTGCATCCACGCTGGCTACCTCCCCTGGGAGGAGGTCGCCATCTACCAGTCCAAGGGCGCCCAGGTCTCTGCCGACCCCCCACCACTGGATGGCGAGATGTGAGGAGGCCCAACCTCCTACCCTCTCTCCCATTGATCCAATCCGGAGCCTGGACCCCTGTTGTGGTTGAGCCCTCACACACACGATCACTTGGATGAACACAGAGAAAAAACATTCAAAGTTACATGCACATGAGAGCGACGAATGAAAAACAAATGCAGGACCACACAGATTTTTGGTGCCGTGCAACTGCCTACGGCTTTTCTGGTTTTCTCTCCTTTTATTCTTCAACGATTACATGCAAGAAGTAACAAACTCTGTTGGTTCTTCGGCCGTGACTACTTCCACCGCGCCATCCCACGATGTGTTGACATGTGTAAGTGGCTTTTTTTACTGCTACGAATCACACCACCTGCCAATTGGTCATATAACTAATTTAATTGGGTCATGATAAAAAAATATCCATTCCAAGTATCATAAAGCACAGAGCACTTATATGAGTTAACGCAATTATCCGAAAGTATCAATTTTTGGATCAAAGCAAGGAGGGATGAGGGTTATAATGTAGGAAACCCAGTCAGATACGACAAAAGGCTTTCATTATCAGTACATAGAGTATCTGACTAGGACTATATCCCTTTCCTTGTCTTAAAAGGTAACATGAAGCCGAGTCCTACTCTATCTACAATTGTAAGGGCTTGCCCACCCTCTATCCGAGTGGTCATATTTGCCTTCCTTAAGGTACCCAGGGCCCATGGCCTTCACAGTACTGCCTAAGACCTTCATAGTTGAGTCACATCTAATGCCAAGTGCTCATCCTCCACGGTGAAGAAATCCTGAGTGCCTTGCTCCTGAGTACTCTTTGTTCGAGTGCTTCTTCTCTTGAGTCCTACTTCATGTCAACTGGCAACGAGCCTATGAAGGGCTTCATGAAAATAATTGAATAGTGTGCCCAAATAGGTGCACCTATTAGGTGTAGCCCTCCGACTTTGTGCTTAATTGAGAACAATTAAACATAAAGTCAAAGATCTTTAACCCTGAAATCCTTCCCGAGTGATATGTTTCTCGGAAATTGGACTCTTTAGCCAAATATTGACCGAAATTTTGCTCGTGGTAATTTGGCTAAGCATGTAAGCCGTGTATCACTATGAACCAAGCCCAATGCATGATGAGGTGTACATGAGAGAAACCTGCATCCCCGATTTTAATGGAGACCGACTATTGATCCTTATAAGGATATATCCTCAATACCTGAGAATAATCAAGATACACGAATGTATACACCCGGTTGTTGGCTTAGCATAAAGCGCATCTGATTATTTAATTAGTTCTTGTAAAATAGCACATGTATCGCAATTTTAACGTGACCAGTAAGCGACCCAATAGGGCATGCTATTTAAGAACTCATATCTTTAGCCAACTACCGAATAAGCCGGCCCAAACCGATCTACCCAGTGCAACCCTATAAAATTTGGAGATTTTGATCATTAGTCAACATGCCCATTGCTATAGAGGTGTGTTACGTCACCCGTGAACTGAGTGCCATTGTCCGTAATGATGCGATTGGGGACCCCAAATCGGTATATGATACTCAGTATGAAGTCTTTTGCCCTGGCCGCAGTGATAATTGCAACGGGTTTAGCCTCAATTCACTTTGTGAACTTGTCCACAACGATGAAAGATGTGTGAACCCTCCTGGTGCCTTTTTAAGCAGCCCAAACCATGTCGAGCCCATAGACTGCAAAGGGCCACAAAATTGGGATTGTCTACAACTCTTGAGCCGGGAGATGTGTTTGCCGAGCAAAAAATTGGCATCCCTCGCATGTCCAAACCAGGTCTTTAGCATTGTTAACCGCAATCTGCTAGAAGAATCATTGTTTGTAAGCCTTTTCGACTAATGTTCGTGATATGGCATGGTTGCCATAGATGCCCGAGTGAATTGACTGCAAAATTTGCTTGCCCTCCTCAGGTGTGATGTAGTGAATGAGAACTCTGGATGCACTTCGACGATATAGGTCTTCTCCGACTTACGATAAAACTCGTGTTTCGACGCTTGACTTGCTCGGCTTCATTGTGATCTTTAGAGAGTTCATCTTCTAGTAGGAATCGAATGGTTGGGATCGGTACAGCCTCCGATTGTACAGGTTCTGACTTCTTCTTGACTGAGAGCTTCAGTAGTGGCTTCTTTCCTTGTTTTGGCCAAATAGGTACCTGAACGTTGCACTAGTGCAGGATTCGGTTGGCGACCCTCATGGGGCATACCCGACCTGGCAAAATTGTGCCTGAACAAAGTACCCAAACCTCGCATTAGCATAGGATTCGGCTAGTGACTCTCATGGGGCATACCCTACCTAGTAGAGTTGTGGCCAAATAAGGTACCCGTATCTTCCATTAGCACAGGATTTGGCTGGCGACCCTCATAAGACATACCCTACCTAGTAGAGTTGTGGCCAAATAAGGTACCCGAACCTTGCATTAGCACTGGATTCGGCTGGTGACCCTCATGAGGCGTACCCTACCTAGCAGATTGATACCCGAGCCCTGACTGGTGCCGGAGGTCGGTTGTTGGCCCACATGAGGCATACCAAGTAAAGGTGACATCAAAATTTATGCTACTCAGGTATTTTTGCAACCATTAAGGGCAAAAATAGAAAGTGCGCAGCATGTACACCTATTAGGTGTAAACGGCTGCCGCATTGGTGAGCCCGAGTGAGGAATTGACAATCTCACCCCCCCTAGATCCAATCCCATCTGGCGCTAAGCCGTATCCGTACCATAGGGAAGTGAGTTGCCTCCAACCCTGTTTAGATGAGAATATCATATAAAGAAAAATATTTATCAGAAAACAACTTAGCTGTTCGGTGTTCCACGAATTGGGAATGGGGGTGCCATCCTTGCATTTGATCTTTTGGGCCCCCGATCATGTCACTTGTCATTCTGATAAGCTTCAGTTCTAGGAGGTTGAGGACAGTTGCGATCGACTGTCGTGACGAGGTCCTCAGATTTTCACTTGCGGTCCCTTGTTTTTGATGGTGCCGCGTTGTCCAACTCACGTCGGTCACTCTGTCGAGGCTTGTCTTCTTGTAATTCGGCCACTGCTTCGGCCGAGGATGCATACTTGTTGGCCATCTCGAAGAGAGCTTTGACTGTAGTTGGCGTCTTCCGGGTGAACTTGGCGATGAACGGTGTCTTTGACTCCCTTGCGGAAGGCGGCGATGACCGTCTTGTCTTTGATCTTGGGAATAATGTTGTCTATCTTGGAGAAGCACTTGATGAAGTTTTGGAGTGACTCGTTCTTCCCCTAGTGGCACTGGTATAGATCGTACTCGGATCCTGGCCTTTCGTATGCGCCCTGTAAATTGGACACAAAGCGCTCGCAGAGTTTCCCCAAGGAGCCAATAGACCCTTTGGGAAGCCCCATTAACCACGTTCGCGGCCAGTCGGCGAGGGCGATAGGGAGATAGTTTGCCATGGCTGGTGGTCACCTCTAGCTGCTCGGATTGCCAGAGTGTATACCACCTGCCAGGATTCTAGATTGGTCTTGCCGTCGTACTTGTCTATTCCAGTCAGCTCGAAGCCTGATGGCTAGTTGATTTGTCGTAGTTCACGCATGAAGGCTAGAACCCCATCGTCCGAGTGGGGGCTCCTGCTCCGATTACGGCAGCAAAACCGCTCATGATGGAGGCCGAAGCACTCATGTTCGTCTTCCAGTTGGCAGCGTTCGTCTTCTTCGCATTCACGGCGTCGGGCATCAATGTCGTGATGTAGATCTCAGCGTAGTCGGTCACGAGGGCCACGGTTGTCCCGGTGCCCATCATGTTGATATCGCCGTCGATAGTTGTTATGGCCTTGGGGTCCGCGAAGTGACTCCGAGTGGTGGCGATCAAATCCCGCTACTCGGTGCCTGGCCACGGTCGATGAAGTTGCAGCATTAGAAGTGGTCTTGTTGGAGTGAACCAAAGTATCTCTGGTCTCCTGGCACTGTTGTACCGCTGCTATTGTTATCATAGCCTTGATTCTGGCGATATTCGATGTCGCTTGGTGATCAGGTCCCAGCTGCAGGGTATCCAGTAGTGTTGTAGCGGCCACGATGAGTAATGAAGACATCATGGTCACCGACTCTAGTTTGAAGGTTTTCTGTTTGTGCTTGCCGCCCGGTCCTTTGTAGTTCACAATTGTGAACATCCCATTCGGCTTACAGACATCAATCTTCTTCCTCCTTTTGCTCTCGCAGTCGGTGAGCCTCTTCCTCTTGAGTTTGAGTATATCCCTTGGACACGATGAAGACCTCGCATGGAGGGGAGAAGCTTTCCGAGTTGCTCTAGACCCGATCTCAAGCGGCTCTGGGCCGTTTCTGAGTCGAATTCCTGAGGATTGGGTTTGCCGTATCAGATTGGACTTGAAGATGGCTACGGTGTTGTTGAGTCCGAGTGGGGGATTGACGATCTCATCTCCCCTAGATCCGATCTTGTCCAGCTCATGACCACGTCCGAGTCTAACACTAGGAAAGAGAATTGCCTCAGTGCTCATGGATCTTGGGTATTGTCGAAGCATGTTATTGAAAATTGCCACAATGTTGATTAGGCCAACTGGTGTGAAGTTGGCTTGATCCCTAGCCAACCAGATTGAAACTAAGTCGGATAGGGTGAGGTTGCCGAAGTCGTCGGTGATGAAGTTGAGGTTCTTGAATTTGATGGATTGTCGGAGAGAGAAGTTGATACTGTCGACTCCAGTGATTGGATCCATCGGTCTTGATGACAATGATCTTGACGAATCCCCTACCTGGCACACCAACTGTCGCTGTTATATATCGGCAATATTGAATATGGGGCTATTCATCGGACCTAAACTCAATGGATTCGAAAGAACACAAAGGTTTATACTGGTTTAGGCCCTCAATGTGAGGTAATACCCTACTTCAGTTGTGGTGCATTGCTTTCGCGGTATGTGGAATAATCTCTGCCCTAGGGGGCTCCCTACCTCTCCTTATATACTGGAGGGATGAGGGTTACAAGGTAGAAAACCTAGTCAGATATGACCAAGGGCTTTTCTTATTAGTACATAGAGTATCCGGCTAGGACTATATTATTTTCCTTGTCTTGAAAGATAACATGATGCAGAGTCCTACTCTCTCCAACTGTAGGGGCCAACACACCTTCTACCAAGTTTGGCCGAAACAGGATTGAGTGGCAACGGCACCGTGCCGGGGCCGACGGTGTGAACCGTGGCGGCACCACCAGATGGACCTGCACGACATAGGGATGGAAGGGCATGGATTGGTTAGGCATGGATTGGAGGTTGCGTTCCCATAGTTAGATTGCGGCGAAGGTCACTAGAGGAGGAGCGCAGTGGTCAAGATCTTGCCGGTGCCGGAGAAGACGCCTCCATTCCCAGAGCTCCTAAGGTGGAATCCCTCAGCCACTGCATGGAATAGGACTAGGGCAAGAGAGAGAGATGATGGGTGAAAGGGTTGGCCAAATGGTGGAGGTCTCTGCTCGGTGAGGTGGAGAGGAGCTCAGCTGGCGGGCTGGCACGTGTCCTGGCACATGGCACGTGTGTTATGCATGGTGGGGCCATGCTAGAGTGTCTCTGAGGCTGACATGTGGGTCCCACATATCCTAGGGTCCACTGGCAGAGAAAGAGTGAGAAAGGATTGAAGAGAAGTCTGTGTGCTGATTTTAGGGTGGTTTTTGTCATCTCCTCTATACTGTCTTCTAGAAGGAATTTAATTAAGCTAATTTTTCTGGTGGTAGCGGGAGGTGTGATCCACAAGCTGGCAAAGTGGCATTTCCTAAATATATATGGTTTGCATATAACAAAGCTCCAAAGTGGGCCAAAAATTGTGTTTTCCTGCAGTCCATATTTTCCTGAGATCTTGTAGCCATTATTTTATGTGGTTTCCTTGGGTTTTCAAAGGAGCCATAATTTCTGATGGTGAAAAAAAGTTTTGTGAACCGCCTTAACAATTCTCACTGTAAGATTCAAAACGGTTAAAGCTCGGTAAAAGTGCAAACTAGGCTAAAATTCACTGGAAATTTGGGATTCTCCCCTGAATTTGAGTATTTTATTGAGGGTCAAGATTAAATGGTAAAATCTGGAAAAATTTTCAGAAATCTACTGGTGTAATGTAGTTTTTATGAGAATTTTCTCAGATTTTTATCTCTCCAAAAGTTTCCTTTAATTTTTTTCCATAGCCATGTATGTACCTATTGTTCCTTTTATGTCATGCAAGGAAAAATAAAACATATAGGAGAAAATTCATTATATAGAATATATGCTACAGAGCATGAGGGCTTTTTTTTAGTTTCCACATTAGTATATAATTTATCCATGGTACATTTTTGGGTATGTTACAACTCTAATCGCCTTACAAAAGAGTCTCGTCCCCAAGATTCGGCATTCTAGAAGAAGCTTGGAAATTAGGCCTTAAGTTTGTCTTCCCTTTCCCATGTGGCCTCTTCAAGAGTGTGATTACTCCACTATATCTTAAGCATCTTGATGGTATAGCTTCGAGTGTGGCGTTCGGCTTCGTCTAAAACACGAATCGGGTATTCCTGGTATGAAAGGTCAAGTCGTAGATTGATATCCTTTAATGGTGTAATCGCATGAGGGACGCAGAGACACTTCTTCAGTTGTGAGACATGGAAGACATTGTGTACATCTGAAAGTTGGGATGGCAATTCTAGTTGATAGACATTGTCCCTGTTTTGCAACAATTTGGAACGAGCCAATATATCGGGGAGCTTGTTTCCTGTGCACATGGAAGCGGTGTATTCCTTGCAGTGCCGAGACCTTAAGATAAACATGGTCACTCACCTCGAAGCTTAGTTCGCAGCGGTGACGGTCACAATAGCTCTTCTGGCGTGATTGCACCTCTTTAAGCCAATTTCGGATGAGAGCAACATTGTGTTTAGCCTCATTAATCAAAGTTGGTCCAAAGAATTTTCTTTCTCCCACTTCGGACCAGAATAATGGTGTCCTACATTTCCACCCATAAAGTGCTTCAAATGGTGTCATGTGGAGACTCGCTTGGTAGCTATTATTGTAGGAGAATTCGGCAAATGCCAAGCATTTCTCCCAATTGGTGTTGTAGGATAGTACGCAAGCTCGGAGCATATCTTCTAGAGTCTGATTTGTGCACTCAGTTTGGCCACCTGTCTAAGGATGAAAGGCCATACTGAAGAATAGCTTGGTGCCAAGAACCTCGTGCAAGTTCTCCCAAAACCTTGAGGTAAATTTTGGCCCATGATCTGAGGTGATTACCTTTTGGTACCCCATGGAGGCGTACAATATGTGTCAAATAAAGCTCAGCAAGCTTAGCTCCACTATATAACATGTTCACTAGAATAAAATGTGCTAGTTTTGTGAGTCGGTCAACAATAACCCAAATTGAGTCATGAACTTTTGGTGTTTTTGGGAGGTTGGTAATGAAATCCATGCCCACTTCATCAAATTTCCATTTGGGCATTTTTAGTGGTTGAAGTAAACCCGCTGGTCTTTGATGTTCTGCCTTGACGCTTTGGCACACGTCGCAAATGGCAACATAGGCAGCAACATCTCGTCTCATGCTAGGCCATTAATATTGAGTGTGAATATCTTGGTACATTTTGGTACAACCGGGATGAATGGATAGTGGAGAATTGTGTGCTTCTTTGAGGATAATTTCTCGAAGGCCATGACTGTCTGGTACATACATTTGCTTTCCATGGAGAACTGTACCATCCGAAGTCAGTGAAAAGATTGTTTTTGCGCCTTCATTCAGCTCATGCTTCATTTTGGCCACTTCTGTATCGTCGGCTTAGCAGCTATGATTTGAGAAGGAAGGATTGGAGTGCTAGGGTAGTGAGGAAACCTTCTTTAACCACTTCTAGATTTAGACTTTGAAGTGTTGGTTGGGTACAATAGTGGCAATGACATGATGAAGCATTCGACTGAGGGCATCGGCCACAACATTGGCCTTACCGGGTTGGTAATGAATGCCTAGATCATAGGCCTTGATGAGTTATAACCATCTTCTTTGCCTCAAGTTCATATATGGTTGGGTGAAGAAATACTTCAGATTTTTATGATCAGTATAGATTTCACACCTCTTGCTAACTAGATAGTGGCGCCAAATTTTCAGAGCATGCACCACAGCAGCCAACTCCAGGTGATGTGTTTGAGAATTAGCTTCATGAGCGCTTAATTGACGTGAGGCATAAGCTACCACCTTGCCTTCCTGCATCAATACACACCCTAGGCCATGATGGGAGGCATCACAGTAGATATCGAAGTTTTTGAGGATATTGGGCTTCACTAGAACTAGGCTGTTGTGAGCCTTCTCTTTAATTCTTGGAAACTAATTTTGCATACCTCGGTCCACTCAAATTTCTGTTCTTTCTTGAGGAGTTGGGTCAGGGGCCTGGAAATCTTGGAGAACCTTGTAATGAACCGGTGGTAGTATCCAGCTAAGCCAAGGAAACTCCGAACCTAGGTTACATTCTGAGTTGCTTGCAATTTAGTACATTCTGCACTTTGCTTGGGTCAACAGCAACACCGCCTTCAGAGAGCACATGGCTGAGGAAAGCAACTTCCTTCAACCAAAACTCACATTTGGAAAACTTCGCATATAACTTATGTTCGCGAAGCTTGTTGAGCATTAATTGCAGATGCTGAGCATGCTCTTCTTCATTCTTGGAGTAAATGAGTATATCATCAATAAATACCCCCACGAACTTGTCCAAGTACTCCATGAAGATTTTGTTCATCAGATTTATGAAAGTAGCAGGAGCATTGGTTAGCCCAAAAGAAACTGCTATATATTCAAATAAACTGTAACGGGTGATAAAAGCAGTTTTGGGAATATCCTCCGGTCTGATTTTTCATTGGAAGTAGCGTAGCCTTAGATTAATTTTGGAAAAGACTCTATCTCCGGTCATTTGGTCAAAGAGATCATCTATCCTTGAAGTGGGTACTTGTTTTTTATAGTGACTTCATTGGGAGGACGATAATCCACACACATGCATGGAACCATCTTTCTTTGGGGTGAAAAGCACTGGGCATCACCACGGGGAAGAAGTAGGTCGTATGAAGCCTTCTTTAATTGCTCATTGATTTGTGTTTTAAGTTCTACTAGGTCTTCGGATGTCATTCTATAAGGTCTTTTAGAGATAGGTGTTGTCCTAGGTACTAGATTAATGACAAACTTGATATCTCTATTGGGTGGCATTCTTGGTAGTTCACCAAGGAACACATCGGGATACCCATTGACGATGGGCACGGTTTTAAGCTCCGGAACAGTGTGGGAATAGAGAGGTGGCTGTTACGAAGTGGTATCACAGTTGGAGGTATAGGTGACATGTCACAGCCCAATTTTTTAGGAATTAAATAATTAATTAATAATGGATTTTCCTGAATTTATATTAAATTGTAAAGTAAATCAGTTAAGTAAAGTAAAAATAGGGAAATAAAAATTTCTTTAATAAATCATGGTTGAAATCATTTTTAATAAATTTGTTGTGTGTAATTACACTCTTTGAAATTTTCTCGGATCTTTCGGAGCTCCAGAATTAATTTTAATATTACAAAGATCAATTCAGCAGTTATTAGGGTAAATAAATTCTTTTCCTTTTCTCAGGTCCTTCTTGGCTCAATCCCCTTGCATTTATTCTTTTCTGCCAGACTCGAGTTGTCGTATCTGAATCCCTAATTTCCCTGAAAGTCCGATCCTGGGGAATTCTCTTAAAAATTCTAGAATCCGAGATCCTAAATTATCTTCCAATTCCCAATTCCCAAAATATCCCATTTTCCCTATTGAATTTAAATCCGCCCTTGGTTCCTCAAAATCCGAATCCCATTGAAATAATTCAAGCGCTAGACATTCTGAGCTTTTCCCATTTTCTGAGTCTAGCAAAATATTCTTCGTTTTTGGATTCCCCAAAACTGCTCCCAATATTCCAGTAATCCCGAAGTATTTCAATATTCTAGAAATCCCCAAAATATTCTTATATTTTGAAGGTTCCAAAATCCCTTTGATCCTCCCCAATTCCAAAGAAATATTCCGATTCCGAAAATATTCCGATATTCCCAAGTTTCCAAAAATATATAGTCGTGATATTCCAAAATTCGAAACGTTTCCCTAATTTCCAATATCTTTTTTTTATTTCCCTGAATCCCCTAAATTCAATTTTCCAAATTCAGGAAAAATTCCCAAAAAACCCTTCCTTTTTCTATTTTTTTCCTTCTTTTTTCCATCTTTTCTTTTGTTCCCCTTCTTTCTTTTTTCTTCCTTTTTTCATCCTCCTTCCTCCTTTCCTCCTCTCTCTCTTCGGGTGGGCACCGAGCCGTCCTAGGCCGAGCCCCTCGGCCTACGCCTCGTGGCCCGCTCCATCGCCGTCCTTCGGCCTACCGCCACCACCGTCGCCAACCCGGCCCGCAGCCGCCGCCGCCTGCGCCTCCCGCATCCATCGCCGCGGAAGACGCCGTGCCTCCGCTGGACTCCGAGACAGCCGCCACCACGCCCAAGCCCGAGCCCCATATATAGCCGCCGCCCCCTCCCACGCCTGCCATAACCGACGCCGCCCCTTCTTGCAACCACGCCGCCTATCCGCGCCGCCGCCATCTGAAGCCACTGCGCCGCCTCTGCCCAGCGTCGCCGCCCCAGCAAGCCGCCGCCACCGCTCTGTCCCCCAGCGCCGCCGCCGAGGCCGCCATCGTCTCCGCGATCCGCCACCTCTGGTGAGCACTAGTTCTTCCCCGACGTCTCGGTCCCCTCATCTTTCCCCGGCTTGGCATCGCCGACCACCTCTGAACCCGGCGCCCAACCCCTCTCTCCACCTCGCCGGCTCGCCACCGTCGTCGCCATCGTCGCCGTTGCACGGCTGCACCGTCCCGGAGTCACCACCCCTGCCGTCGGTCCTCGCCTTTGTTCCCTGCCGGCGCGCCGGCGAGGCGCCATGGTTGTACCGGCGGGCTCGGCAGCTCTTCCCGGGTGACTGATAGGCCGACCCCACCGATGCTACTCCCCAATGACAGACAAGTGGGCCCCATTGTTGGTCCCCTCTCTGGATGACCAACGGGTCCCGCATATTGTAACTCGGCCGTTCCCAACCGTTGGATTAACTCGAATCAATCCGAGCTGTTCGATCTCCATTAAATCCCAAGTTAAATCCAAGCTGTCCATCTCGGTCAGATCGATCTCAGCCACTTGATCTTCATTAACCCCATCCGGTGCCACATCAGCCCTAGCAGTTGAGTCACCTTGCCACCTCATCGCCACATGTCACCATCTAAGTTATCGGTCCACCATTCCTCCATCCTTGGTCCTATGAACCTATTCCACCGTAAACTTATTCACTGACCAGTGGGTCTCACCATCTATACCCAACCAAAAATATTTATTTTAACTTAAAAATCTGAGAGAATATTTTTAGAATATTCCTTTTCTATTTTTTTAGATTTTCTCTGAAATTAATCTTCTGGAGGCTATAACTTTTCTGTCCAAACTTCGATTCGATCCGTTCTTCTTCATAAATTCATCTAAAATCATGATCTACATTTTATGCACTGTTTATTTAGAGTTTCTTAAGATTTTTCTCGTTCTGCGTGTAATGTGTATATTCACCGTTTCGAAAGATCGTGGAGTTTGCGGAAGAGTTCGGAGGAGTGATCGAAGACTTTTCTATTGCAAGGCAAGCCACACAACAATCTCCTTGAGCATGTTGAGCCCATTTGTGAAAATTATTTTATTTTAATGTTATTGCATGAAATATTTTAGAATTACATTATTGTGGGTATTTATTTAATAACCAATATCCCTTGATATTTATGGCCATTTTGTTATTGTTATCTATACCTTGATACCTTGGGTGATTAATATTGACTTGTTGAATGTTAAATTAATTATCTAGCTATATTATTTAGGATTTACGTGGCTAATGTATAGAAACTTTAGCGTAATTTTATGTGGGAAACTAATGACTCGCTTATGATTAAATAATAATTAATGGTTATTGTTTCACGACAGTTGGTCGTGGCTGGTTAATTAAACATGCTAACTAAAACATGACTAATGGTGGGTTGTGAGCACCAGGGTTGTGAATGCTGCTAGCGGTGCTCATGACAATTAAGGACCGGTTTACGGACTACTTGTTTCCAAACATTATTTATGCTAACCACAAGCCAGAATAGGTAATGGCGGGAACTAAAATGTGACGAGTTCAATAGGAGACACCAGGGCTTGTTTGTGGCTGGTATAAGTCCACACATGACAGTCGTCAATAAGTTCATGAGTTTGGGCGTTGAGCCGTCTTGCGGAAAGGCACTTGATCACCCCTACCAAAGACCGGAGGCTTGGTGGGAGGCTCTCCTATTGTGCAAGTTATATGGAGGGTCCTGTCACAATCTCTATTCGGATACTTTTGGGTATCGCGATGCATGGCTAACATGATATTGAGATTGTGTTTTGTGGGTAAATTGGTACACCTCTCGCTAGAGTAAAATTATTTGAATAGCCGTGCCCACGATTAATGGGCGGGCCTAGCAATGTTTTCTGTGATTAGTCCCACACTACTCATTAATGGTGATAAATCATGGAAATTTGATAACTCCAGTTTGGAGGGTTATAGTTATGGGCCTGAACTGCGTTGGAACGTTGTTCAGTGGTTGGTTTAATATTGATTATTAATTAAACTATATTGTTTCCAATGATTTTAAATGCAAATGTTTTAAAGTTGTTTATGCAAATAAGCCATACTATGCCTTTCCTTTGAAATTCTGTTGCATTATTTTGCATTTTTATGTATGGCTTGTTGAGTACGGTGGGTGGTACTCAGTCTTGCATTATTGCAACCATCAAGTGAAGACTTGTGTGGAGGCCATGGGCCTCGGGTACCTCATAACAAGCATATGGGCCACTCGGACAGAGGATTGGCCTAGTCTTGTAATTAGGGATTCAATAGAACTCGACAGACTTAACCTTGTACGACAGGAAAAATATAGTCCTAGTCGGGCATGTTGTACTCCTAGAAGGAGATCCCTTGGTCGTAGTCCGACTGGGACTCCTACTTTGTAACCCTGTCTCCTAGTATATAAGGGGAGACAGGGTGCCCCCCGAGGGCAGAATCACCAAGATCATAATCATACATCCTCAAAACCTTTCGTGTTCCTTTGCAATTTATCGAGTTTCGGTCCGACGAGCAGCCCTATATATTTATTGCCGGTATAAAGCATTGACTGTTGGTGCGCCAGGTAGGGGCTTTGTCGAGATCATCTTCATCAAGCCGGATGGATCCAATCACCAGAGTTGACAGCATCAACTTCTCCCCCGGGCAAACAATCAACTTCGGGAGCCTCGACTTCGTCGCCGACGAATTCGGCAACCTTACCCTGTCCGACTTGGATTCGATCCAATCGGCCAGGGATCAAGCCGACTCCACGCCGGTCAGCCTACTCAACACTGCAGCAATCTTCGGCGACATGCTGCAGCGATCTCCAATATGCCTGAGTCTAGAGACACCTCTTTCTTTTGGTGTTCGACTCGGACTTGGTTTTGAGCCAGCCGAGATCGGGCTAAGAAAGGAGGAGATCGTCAATCTCCCATTCGGACTCAGCAATGCCACAGATATCTTTGATCAACATCCGATGCGGCAAACCCGATCCCCTGAAGTTCGACTCGGATACAGCCTAGAGCTGCTTGATATCGGATCTAGGGAGGTCGGAGTTGTAATCACCCCCGTCAACTATTCCGACTCCAACTCTCAGTCGGATTCTGATTCTCAGTCGGACTCCGACTCTAAGTTGGACAGTAGTTCGGCAAGCTTCTCGCCACCACGTGAAGTCTTATGATATCCAAGGGTTCAGCTCCCACTCAGGAAGCACGCTGACTACGCGAGCAACAAGAGGAGGAGGCCCGCCGACTACGAGAACAATAGGAGGAAGACGCAAGACGCCTACACGCCGAGCGTGATGCCCACAACGATATTCTGCGCAAGGCTGGGTGGACTGCTTCATAGCAAATCTTCTAAACCCGAGTCGATGACCACAACGTTTTCGTAACTCCTCAACAGAACATCGTGGCCGCTGCTGTTGGGAATATGCCCTAGAGGTAATCATAGAGATGATGATATTGTGATTGTATCCATGATATATTATGGGTTCATTGAATATCCATTAAAGACAACTTGTATCGATTGGCAATTATGTGAATTGTCGTGAAACTCTTTTACTTGTATGGTTATTTTAAAGTTGTCCCTGATCGGAGTTTGTGTGAGGACACACATGAATATTAGATCAGCACATGTATTAGTTGATGACTATGTTTCACAAGTCATAGACATGGAGATGTCAAACTAATAATGTGGGCACATGTGTGACATGGAGCTGGACTGACCCAACATGAGAAATTGTAATTATCTCTATTCACATCATGTACGTTATGTCCTTAGACCTGAGATTGTTGTATGTATTCAAGATGTGAAACGACCTATTCAGGGACTATCAAACGCTACTCCGTAACAGGGTAGTTATAAAGGTGGTTTTCGGGTTTGTCGGGAAACATGCTGTGAGACATAAACAATCAAGAAGGAATTTGCTCCTCTCTATGTGAGAGAGATATCACTGGATCACTCTAATGATTAGATCAAGAAATGCATGGCCGTGCTTGGGTTAAGTGTTAACCTAAGAGTTGATCCAAATATCGTGAGGCAAGGGAATAACAAGTATGTGGTTTGTGGTGGTTCGTTTGATATGATCTTTGCATATGCATAGGAGTTGACACGCCTTGCTAGAGGCTGCTGTCAACTATTGGTCGAGTAGGAGTACTCGGGCCATGTCTATGCGTACGTAAACCCATAGGGTCGCACGCTTAAGGGGCTGGAAACCTAGTTTGGGTTGGACCC
Organism: Oryza meyeriana var. granulata; assembly: GCA_003991445.1. Taxonomy (NCBI): domain Eukaryota; kingdom Viridiplantae; phylum Streptophyta; class Magnoliopsida; order Poales; family Poaceae; genus Oryza; species Oryza meyeriana. The sequence goes on along the minus strand of RYFJ01000676.1, from coordinate 180,532 downwards.
GAATTAGACAAGGTTTAGGGTCACTAATGGGCCTCCAACTCGGGAGTTCATTAGGACGCCTATAAATACAAGGGGTGGGCGACGGGGCTAGGAGAATCCACGCCATTTGGCAGCCGCCGCCGCTCCCACGCCCGCGCCCTGTTGCACCTCGTGGACTAGCAGTCCGGAGGCGTGACGCTTCCTCCCCGTACGTGTGGATACCTCGGAGGTGCTGCATCTGGAGCACAAGGACGAACCGCATGAGAGGGAGGGACGGACGGACGACCTCGCAACTGCACGGTACTGCTGCGACGCGTACGACTACATCGAGTCGCTTCCGCTGCACCTGCGCGTCTAGTGGTAATCCCGTGATCTATAACTAGCAGTAGTTCCTGGTTTATGGGGTCGAAAATTTTGTTTTCTGGCTAGCGTAGCATCCGCATAACCTAACAGCTGCAACTCTACTGGACACACTCCAGTTCAGGCCTGATCATCAGGCCACCCCGACTATAGCAAGGATAAAAACCATGATCACCGCTGTTGCATCTCAGTAGCACTAACAGTCGGGCGATACCCTCATACCGACCAACAAGTCGGCTTCCCCAATGGCAGTCTCATCCGCCTCAACACGACGCCGAGCGGCTGGCTCCAGTCAGCCGCACACAGAGTCACGCCAGACGTCACTCGGCAACCCCAACAACAACCAGTGGCGTCAAAGCAACTGTCAGGACAACCAGGATCTCCGAGGCCGACTACGGCATGACCTTCAGCAGGACATCAACGCTCGGTGCCGCGAACGAGAGAAAGATGAGCTACGCCGACTGGAAGACGAGAACGAGCGCTTCGGCCTCCACCACGAGCGGTTTCACCATCGCGTTAGAGTCGGAGTCCTCACATAGATGAAGGTATACCGGCCTTCACCCAAGAGCTGCAACAAGTCGACTGGCCGTCAGGCTTCAAGCCGTCTGGAATTGAGAAATACGACGGGAAGACCAACCCCGAGTCCTGGCTCACAGTTTACACTCTAGCGATCCGAGCAGCTGGAGGAGATCACAAGGCCATGGCTAACTACCTCCCAGTTGCTCTAGCTGACTCAGCGAGGACATGGCTAACAGGACTTCCTAAGAGATCAATCGGCTCCTAGGAAGAACTCCGGGAATGCTTCATTGCCAATTTCCAAGGAACGTACGAGAGGCCATCTTTCAAGTACAATCTGTATCAGTTGCATCAAAGGAAGAACGATTCTCTTCGTGATTTCATTAAGAGGTTCTCTAAGAAGAAGAATTCAATCCCAATGATCAAGGACGAGTTCGTCATCGCCGCCTTTCAAAAAGGAGTCAAAAACACCTCATTCATCGCGAAATTCACTCGGAAGCCTCCCAACTCTGTCGAGGCTCTATTCGACATGGTGAATAAGTATGCCGACTCAGCCGACGCTGTTGCTGTGGCCTTCGATGACAAAAAGTCACCCTGACAGGAGAAGCGGAAGGACATCGATGACATGGCCCCGACTAAGGCTAGGAACCGCAAATGCAAATCGGACGACTTCATTGTGGCAATCGGTCACAAGCGTCTTCGACCTACTACAACTGAAGATTATTAGAATAACAAGTGACATACTCGGGGGCTCAAAAGCCCAAACGCAAGGATGGCATCCCCACTTCCAAATACCGAACAACTAAGTCACTTTCTGATAAATATTTCTCACTCGGCTTTGCCAATGCCGCAGCTACTTACACCTAATAGGTATACAAGCTGCACATTTTTCTATTTTTTCTCTTAATGATTGCAAAAGTACTAGAGTAGCATAAATTCCGATCCGTGAAACTTTGCTCTATGAAAGATGAACTCAAGTCACCCAAAACGCGTGTTTGGGAAAGAGCCATGAGCCGACTCCCGACGCTAGGGGGCTATGACTAGTTGGGCAGAGTGCTTAAACGTAAGGGGTCAACTACTCGGGGAAACTAATATCAATAAGAGGAGGAACATATATTTACATATATTGTAAAATACATAAATTTTCTTCGGGTGATTGTTTTCATCATCAGATGCTACTCATCCGATATGTTTATAATGCAGGGCCAGTTCCGAATACGCGTAACAGGAACTCAGGGCTACAAGCCTAACTGATGAGGATATCACTCCTTTGGATACTTACAACAATCCTCAAGTTGTTATACAAGGGCCAATTACTAGAGATCGGGCACGACAATTGAATCTCCAGGTGAACTTGTTCCTAAGTTCTTCTTTTGGTGACTTTGAGAATAAATTGCTACCTAATGATTTAATTATGATTAGAAACCTTGGAGAAGACCAGGAAGCATTTGGAGAGAGGCTAGGAGGTGGACAAGGCCAGCAAAGACATTCAAGTGAAGTTGGAGGCCCAATTTATATTGAGCTCGAGTCCATCTCGGATTCCAGGAGCAGTCCGCACTAAAATCGTCGCCCAGATTGCATACGAACTCCGTTTTCAATGTTCTACATATGTAAGGAAAGCTAAGGAGATAGGCTTTCCAATGGATTTCGTTCCACATCAACATTCCTTACGAGTCAAATGATACCATTGAAACAAGAGGGCAAACAGAATTTGCTAGGGTGCTGCGTCACCGTCTTTTGGGCCGTTGGGCCTTGTATTGTGTCAGAGTCCATTAGGGATGCGTCCAGGGGTACTTGGCCAACCCTAGACCCTATATATTCAGTAGAAGTCATTGAGTTAGGGTTGGGTTTTGCTTAAATTATTTTGCCATTGCAGTTTCGCTGTCTAGATCGGTTTGTGGAACTCCAACTTTGTGTGCTAAACATCCATCTGCAATTCAGGCTGTGCTTTCTTTGTTCTTGCAAATTTCTTCGATTGTTTGTAGGAGCAAAACCTTCGTGGTTAGGTTGACTATGTGAGAGCGTGGCTGATAACAACAAGATGCGTGGCTCTAGTGAATGCGAGGTGACGATCCACCAATCGGAAGCCTCAAAACGTGAACGTCCACACGTCGCCAAATCGAACCTATCAGAAGGTCGGGCACCTAGTCTCGCATCAAGTGGTATCAAAGCACAGGTTGCCCAATAGGTATTATCTAGAGTCCAGAAAAACCAAAAAAAGCATCGTATTCATTGTATTCCTTGTTTTTCGCTGTCCAAACCCCTTTGTGTCTTCGCAAGTTTAATTTTAGTTTTGCTTTGTTGAGTTTGAGTCCTAGATCGAGTCTGGTCGCTGGTTTAGAGTCACGTTCGTGGTATCTAGTTCTAGCAGTTGCGTTGCGCGAGAACCTACCTTGAGAGATCGGGTTCTACTCGGTTTTATTTTGCAACCGTCTTGTGCTAATAACCCGCTTCGCAAGTAGTGTAGATAGGTCGCAAGCTGCCTTGTGTCAATCGCCCTGTATCGCTAGCCTCCTTGTTAACCGCGCTTAACCTATCTTCAAATTTTTTTTGCCCTAGCCGAATATATGAGTTGTGTGGCAGAGAGTCCTGTTCTATGTCTCCTCCCTAAAACGGCCATAACTTTTGCATATGGACTCGAAATCAGACAAATTTTATATCTGCGAACATCTACAGAAAATTTTACATCCGCTTCTCCCCCACTTTGTTGGGTTCAGCTGATCTAAAATCATGAAATTTAGCTTGCAAGACTGAGTTTTCGAGCCTCAAAGTGCCTGCACACTTTTCAGAGCTCCTACTTGTTGTTCCAGGGCCACTCCGTGCATCATATCGAGTTGCCAATTTTTGTGGTTGCTTCTTGTGTACTAGGTGTACTCCTAGTTGAGAAAAAAAAGGAAGAAAGAGAAGAGAAAAAAAGGGAAAGATAGAGAGAAGGGGAGAGCGTGTGGTGCTCTATTCTGGGTCTTGTGTATCTATAGCTTTGTGTCCTAGTTTTCTTTGTTCCTTACTCTCGCTTGCTTATACTAGTCCTAGGGACGTGTCTTGGCTAGCGATTGTGACAAGTATTTGGGCTTCTTATTCAGCTTTGCTATTCTGTTGTTGAATTTTGCTAACCCTTGCTACAATACACTGCCTTCTGAGATCCACACACTTCTAGTCAGTACAGGTTGATCCTCGCAATTGCACCCCTACCGTCGTCAAACATCCCACCTCTCTGAGTTGTACCGCTTGCTTCAATTGATAAGATTTTTGTAAGAGCAAGGTAAGACACTTGAGAGTGTGTTCTATCGCCTAGTAGTTGATAGGGATCATACTTTTATGCTGTTTGTTTCCTATTTTCTACTAACCGTAGCAGGTGAGGTGAATAATTTTGCTGATTGTGCTTCAAAAGAGGAGATCACTAAGCTGGATCAGAAGATTGGGGAAATGTAGCTGCCATGAATGTTATGCGGGACGACCTCCAGGCTATAGTGGGGAGCGTTACCACCCTCACTAACAGCATCGAGCAATTGGCAGCAAACCATCACCCAACACCACCAGTTGTTGATGATGACGGAGGTAATGAAGAAGAGGAAGCCGACATTAGTGACGCACACGCTGCAATTCGTGACGAGCGCCTACGACAACGGCTGCGATTCAATCGGCAAGGTATGGGAGGTAACCGCCACCAAGGGCAAGGTAATGATAATCCCTTTGCTAAAGTCAAATTTACCTTGTCTTCCTTTTCTAGAAAATATGATCCTAAGGCTTATTTAGACTGGGAGATGACAGTAGAGCAGAAATTTAATTCTCATCTAGTTCTTGAAATTCAGAGGGTTAGGCAAGCAACTAGTGAGTTCAAGAATTTCGCTATTATTTGGTGGAGTGAGCTAGTTAAATCTAGCCTAGAACCTGACATATGGGCTAGACTAAAGCGAGCTATGCGGGGTAGATTTATTCCTCCATCTTTTAAACGAGATTTGCGAAAAAAGTTGCAACGCTTAGACCAAGGTGATAAGTCTGTAGAAGAATACTTTCAAGAACTACAAATAGGCATGTTGCGTTGTGAGGTACAGAGGATGAGGAGGATAAGATGGCTCGGTTCTATGGGGGATTGAGACGTGAAATTCAGAACATAATTGCCTATAAAGAATACAATTCTATAACCAGTTGTTCCATCTAGCTATGTTAGCTAAATAGGAATTGTAGGGAAGGCAACCAATGAAAAGAAACAATTGGGGCATCACATCTACATCGAGGCCTCCCTTTGGGCCCAGAGAAAGTACCCCCACCACTATCCGGACTTCTACACCCTCCACCAATCAGGCAAGATCAGAGGCATCGGCGCCAACATCTCGTGCTACCGAGATGAGTAAATCTGTTCGTTTGCAGGCACCCACAAAAAGTGCATCATCGGTTGCTTCCACGGGGCGAACAACAGATATCCAATGCTTCAAGTGCAAAGGGATGGGGCATGTGCAACGTGATTGCTCTAGCCAGAGAGTTCTCATTGCTACAGATGATGGTGGCTACACTAGTACTAGTGATGTTGAAGAAGAGTTAGTAGATGCCACTAACCAAACAGGAGATGAAGACCACAACGATGACGGTGTGGAGCAAATAGGTGCTGCTGATACAAGAAAGTACTTGAGCATTGTAGCACAACGGGTGCTAAGTGCTCAAATGGAGAAGGCGGAGCAAAATCAGCACCATAACTTGTTCCAATCTAGGTTTGTGGTCAATAATAAGGCATGTCATGTTGTCATTGATAGTGGGAGCTATAGCAATCTTGTTAATTCTGATTTGGTTGAGAAGCTAGGTTTGCCTACACAACCACATCCACGACCTTACTACATCCAATGGTTCAACTCTTATGGTAAGTTAAAGGTAAGCAAAGTTGTGAGGGTGCAATTTTCCGTTGGAAATTACCATGATAGTGCAAATTTTGATGTTGTGCCTATGTAAGCATGTTCTTTGCTATTGGGTAGGCCTTGGGAATATGATAGAGATGCGTTGTACCGTGGTAGAAGTAACACTTACACCTTCACACACAATGGTGAGAAGATGGAGTTGCTACCTATAACTCCTGCTGAAATTCTGAAAGATGATGTAGCACGTGCTGAAAATGGGAAGAGATTAAATGAATCTAAGTCTGAAAATCAGCAAGTACCTAAAGATGTTTTTCCTCCAAAGAAGGAGAAAGAGGACCCACATGCTAGGAATGATACACTTAGGTTGAAAGGTGCTTCCATGTTAGCTACTAAATCTGAAATTTCTGAGTTAATTGCACATGAGTCTATTTGCTATGCTTTGATTTGCAAAGATACCTTCTTTATACTTGAGGATTTGCCTCCATCTTTGCCACGTGCAATTGCTAACCTTTTGCAGGAGTTTGTTGATGTATTTCCAAGTGAAATATCCCCGGGGCTGCCACTTATGAGAGGAATTGAGCATCAAATTGATTTGATCCTAGGAGCTGCGTTGCCAAACCGTGCACCGTATAGGACCAATCCGGAAGAGACTAAGGAAATTTAGCGTCAAGTGCAAGACTTTCTTGAAAAAGGGTATGTACATGAGAGTCTTAGTCCTTGTGCTGTTTCTGTTATTTTGGTGTCTAAGAAAGATGGGTCATGGCGCATGTGTGTGGATTGTAGAGCCATTAACAACATAACTATTAGATATTGTCATTCTATTCCTAGGTTAGATGATATGCTAGATGAATTAAGTGGCTCTGTTGTGTTCTCCAAAGTAGACTTGTGTAGTGGATACCACCAAATTAGAATGAAATTGGGTGATGAATGGAAGACTGCGTTTAAAACAAAATTTGGTTCGTATGAGTGGTTAGTTATGCCTTTTGGTTTAACAAATGCCCCTTCTACTTTTATGTGACTTATGAATGAAGTTTTACGCACTTTCATTGGTAGATTTGTGGTGGTTTATTTTGATGATATACTGATTTATAGCAAGTCTTTAGATGAACATAAGGAACATTTACGTGCTGTTTTTATTGCTTTAAGAGATGCACGCTTGTTCGGTAATCTCGAGAAGTGCGCTTTTTGCATGGAACGAGTTTTGTTTCTTGGTTATGTTGTGACTCCACAGGGAATTGAAGTTGATGAGACCAAGATTGAAGCGATCAATAGTTGGCTGACTCCTAAATCGGTTACATAGGTGCGGAGTTTTTTTGGTCTAGCTAGATTCTACCGTCGCTTTGTGAGAAATTTCAGCAGCATTGCCACACTCATGAATGAGCTAACAAGGAAAGGCGTTCCATTTTGATGGGGACAAGCACAAGAAGATGCCTTCAATTTGCTCAAAGAGAAGTCAACTCATGCACTGCTACTCCAACTCCCTGATTTTGGTAAGATTTTCAAACTTGAATGTGATGGAAGTGGAATTAGGATTGGAGGTGTTCTTATTCAAGAGGGTAAGCCTGTTGCATACTTTAGTGAGAAGTTATCCGGCCTAGTTTGAACTATTCAACCTATGATAAAGAATTGTATGCTTTGGTTTGAACTTTAGAGACTTAGCAACATTATTTATGGCCAAAGGAATTTATTATACATTCTGATCATGAGTCTCTGAAACATATTAGAAGTCAAGAAAAATTGAATAAAAGACATGCTAAGTGGGTAGAATTTATTGAATCTTTTCCTTACATCATCAAACATAAGAAAGGGAAGGATAATGTGATTGCTGATGTTTTGTCTAGATGTTATACCATGTTGTCTCAACTTGATTGTCGTATATTTGGGCTTGAATCGATTATGGGACAATATGAACTTGATGTTGATTTTAAAGATGTGTTCTTGAATTGTAAAGAGGGACGTACATGGACTAAATTTGTGCTTAATGATGGATTCTTGTTTAGAGCTAACCGCCTATGCATTCCAGTTGGATTTGTTCATCTTTTGTTGCTGCAGGAGGCCCATGGAGGAGGTTTGATGGGTCATTTTGGCGCTAAGAAGACGGAGGAAGTTTTGGCCACACACTTCTTTTGGCCAAAGATGAGGCGAGATGTAGAGCATTTCGTGGCTCGCTGCACCACATGTCAAAAAGCTAAGTCTCGTTTGAATCCACATGGTTTGTATATGCCTCTTCCTGTTCCTTCTATTCCTTGGGTAGACATATCTATGGATTTTGTTTTGGGATTGCATAGGACAAAGAGGGGGAGGGATAGCATTTTTGTTGTAGTGAATCGATTTTCTAAGATGGCACACTTTATTCCTTATTGTAAAAGCGATGATGCCGTTCATATTGCTGACCTCTTTTTCAAAGAGATTGTTCCCTTGTATGGTATGCCTTCTATTATTTGTCGATGTTTTACACCGGCAATATTAATATAGGGCTACTCGTTGGATCGAAACTTGGTAGACTGCAAAGAAACATAGGGAGTTTATACTGGTTTAGGCCCTCAATGCGAGATAATACGCTACGTCCAGTTGTGGTGTATTCCTTTGAGGAAGTATGATTCTAATAAATCTCTGTATGCCCTCAGGGGGCGCCCTGCCTCCCCTTATATATTGGGGGACAGGGGTACAAGGTAGGAGTCCCAGCCAGATTATAGCCAAGGGATCTCCTCTTAGAGATATAATCTATCCGACTAGGACTGTATATTCCTTATTGTACAAGGCAAAGTCTGCCGGGTTCTATTATATCTCTAATTACAAGGCTAGGCCCATCCTCTGTCCGAGTGGCCCATATGCTTGTCATGAGGTACCCGGGGCCCATGGCCTCCACAGCAGCCCCTAAGACCTTCATAGTTGAGTCACAGCTAATGCCGAGTGCTCATCCTCCACAGTGAAGTTTTCCCGAGTGCATTGCTCCCGAGTACTCTTTGTCCGAGTGCTTCTTCTCCCGAGTCCTGCTTCATGTCAGCTGGTAGCGAGGCTATGAAGGGCTCCATGTAGAAGTATGAATAATGTGCGCCAAATAGGCGCACCTAATAGGTGTAGCCCCGACTTTGTGCTTAATTGTGAAACAATTAAACATAAAGTCAAAGATCTTTAACCTCGTAGTCCTTCCCGAGGAGTGTACTACTGGTATATGAGACTCTTCAGCATTATATCAGTCGAAAATAGTTTATAGTCTTTGCCGAGTAGCATGCCACTCGTATATTTATAATCTTTCCCGAGTAGTGCACTACTCAGAAGTTAGACTCTTCAGCGTCATGTCGGCTGGAAAAATATTTGCTCATGGCAAATGTTGGCTAAGCATGTAAGCCGAGTACCACTTTATGAAATTTAATCCATTATGTGGTCAGGTGTACTCGAGAGATACCTGCGCCTACAATTTTAATGGGGACCAGCTTGTGATCCTTATAAGGATATATCCTCAATACCTAGTGAGTAGTACAGATATCTGAACACATGTGTTCAGCAGTCGGCTTTCATGAAACATATCTGATTACTCAATTGGTTCCTATTGGTAGCACTAGCACTATGATTTTAACACAGCCAGCGAGTAGCCCAGACTGAGCGTGCTACTGTAGAAACTCATATCTTGATGGCCTACTACCGAATGAGTCAGCCTAAACCGACCTACCCAGCATAGCCCTATAAAAGTAGCATCCATCGCATGTCAGGATGAGTACTCCAGCATCGATAACCTTCATTAGCCAAAGGAATCCTTGTTCGCAAGCCTTTCCAACTTATGTTCTGGATGCAGTATGGTTACCACAGATGCCTGAGTAGGTATATTGCAGGATCTGCTTGCCCGCCTCAAGTGTGACGCAGTGCACGAGAACTCCGGATGCGCTTTAACGATGTAGATCTTCTCTGACTTCGGTAAACCCGAATAAGGTACCCGAACCTTGCATTAGCATCGGATTCGGCTGGCGACCCTCATGGGGTGTACCCTACCCAACAGAGTTATGGCCAAATAAGGTGCACGAACCTTGCATTAGCATAGAATTCAGTTGGCGACCCTCATGGGGCATACCCAACCTGGCAGAGTTGTGACCAAATAAGGTACCCGAACCTGGCATTAGCATATGATTCGGCTGGCGACCCTCATGGGGCATATTACCCTACTTAGTCGGGTTGTGACCAAATATGGTACCCGAACCTAGCATTATCATAGGATTCGGCTGGCGACCCTCATGGGGCGTACCCAACTCAGCGGAGTTGTGACCGAATAAGGTACCCGAACCTAGCATTAGTGTAGGATTCGGCTGGCGACCCTTATGGGGCGTACCTCACCCAACCAAGTGGTACCCGAGCTCCGACTGGTGCCAGAGGTCAGTTATTAGCCCACATATGAAGCGTAGCCAGGGAAGATGACGTCCCGACTGGCGCAAGTACTCGGTCAGTAGCCCTCATGGAGCATTCCGAGTGATTCTTGGCAGACTGGTCCAGCCCCCGAGCGTAGGAGATAGACTCGTAGCCTTGAGTTCCTATCACGCGTATCCGGAACTGGCCCTGCATTTTAAACATATCGGATGAGTAGTATCTGATGATGAAAACAATCACCCGAATAATATTTATGTATTTTACAATATATGTAAGTACGTGTTCTTCCTCTTATTGATATTAATTTCCCCAAGTAGTTGAGCCCTGACGTTTAAGCACTCTGCCTGACTAGTCATAGCCCCCTAGCGTCGGGAGTTGGCTCATGGCTCTTTCCCAGACATGTATTTTGGGTGACTTGAGTTCGTCTTTCATGGAGCAAAGTTTCACGGATCGGAATTTATGCTACTCAAGTACTTTTGCAATCATTTAAGAGCAAAAACAGAAAAAAGTACAGCTTGTACACCTATTAGGTGTAAGCGGCTACGGCATTGGCGAGGCCAAGTAAGGAAATATTTATCAGAAAGTGACTTAGCTGTTCGGTATTTGGGAGTGGGGATGCCATCCTTGCGTTTGGGCTTGTGAGCCCCTGAACATGTCACTTGTTGTTCTGATAATCTCCAATTGTTGAAGGTCAAAGACGGTTGTGACCGATTGCCACAATGAAGCCATCTGACTTGCGTTTGCAGTTCCTAGCTTTAGTCGGAGCCGCATCATCGGTGTCCTTCCGCTCCTTCTGTCAATGTGCCTTCTTGTCATCAAGGGCCTCAGCAACAGCGTCGGCCGAGTCGGCGTACTTGTTTGCCATGTCGAATAGAGCCTTGACAGAGTTGGGAGGCTTTTGAGTGAATTTGGCGATGAACGAGGTGTCTTTGACTCCATTTCGAAAGGCGGCGATGACGACCTCGTCCTTGATCTTCAGGATTGAATTATTCTTTTCAGAGAACCTCTTGATGAAGTCACAAAGAGACTCGTTCTTCCTTTGATGCAACTGATATAGGTCGTATTCGGAAGATGGCCTCTCGTATGTTCCCTGGAAGTTGGTGATCAAGCGTTCCCGGAGTTCTCCCCAGGAGCCGATTGATCTCTTAGGAAGTCTTGTTAACGATGTCCTCGCTGAGTTGGCTAGAGCGACTGGGAGATAGTTAGCCATGGCTTTGTGATCTCCTCCAGCTGCTCGAATTGCCAGAGTGTAGACTGTGAGCCAGGACTCGGGATTGGTCTTGCCGTCGTATTGTTTGATGCCAGTTGGCTTGAAACCTAATGGCCAATCGACTTGTTGCAGCTTGTGGGTGAAGGCCGGTACTCCTTCATCTTCATGAGGGCTCCGACTCCGAATACGGCGGCAAAACCGCTCGTGGTGGAGGCCGAAGCGCTCGTTCTCGTCTTCCAGTCAGCGTTGCTCATCTTCCTCTCGTTCGCGGTGCCGAGCATTGATGTCCTGCCAAGGTCACATCGTAGTTGGCCTCGGAGATCCTGATTGTCCCGATGGTCGCTTCGACGGCACCAGTTGTTGTTGGGGTTGCCGAGTGACATTTGGTGTGACTCCATGTGCAGCCAACTAGAGCCAGCCGCTCAGCGTCGCTTTGAGGCGGCTGCCGTTGGGGAAGCCGACCGACTGGTCGGTGTGAGGGTATCGCCCGACTGTTGGCGCTGCTGGCATACAGCAGCGATGATCATGGCTTTTATCCTTGCTATCGTCGGGGTGGCCTGGTGATCAGGCCCAAACTAGAGTGTGTCCAGGAGGGTTGCAGCCGCCACGATGTTCTGTTGTGGCGTGACGAAGACATTGTGGTCGCTGACTCTAGTCTAGAGGATTTGTTGCTGAGCAGTTCACCCAGCCCTGCGTAGCTCGTCGTTGCGAGCCTCGCGTTCGGCCTCCTCCTGTTGCCACAGTCGGCATGCCTCCTCTTCTTGCTGCTCTTGTACTCGGTGCACTTCCTGTGGAGGGGTTGAAGCCATGAAGATTTCTCAGGGCAGAAGGAAGCTTGCCAGATTGGTATCCGAACTGGTGTTCGAACTGTTGTCCGACTTGGAGTCGGAATCCGAGTAGTTCATCGGGGTGATGATGACTCCGACCTCCCTAGATCCAATCTGAAATGGCTCTGGGCCGTGTCCAAACTAAACTGTAGAGGATCGGGTCTGCCATGTCCAAACTGAACCGTAGATGTCATCACTAAGTCTGCACAGGAAGTTGATGATCTCTCCCCTTCCTAGCCCGACTAGGGCCGGCTCAAGGCCGAGTCCGAGTCGAACCCCGAAGGAGAGAGTTGTCCTGAGACTCAGGGACGTAGAAGATAGCCGCAGTAGATCGACGATGGTTGTTGTAGTGTTGTGTGGGCCGACTGGTGCGGAGTCGGCCAGTTCCTCAGCCGATCGGATCTGGTCTGAGTCGGCCAAGGTGAGGTTGCCGAGCTGGTCGGCGATGAAGTCGAGGTTCCCAAAAGTAATTGTGTCTCTAGGGGATAATATGGTACCATCGACTCTAGTTGTTGAATCCATCGAGCTTGAGGTTGATCTCGCCGAAGCCCCTACCTGGTGCGCCAACTGTCGATGTTTTGCACCGGCAATATGAATATAGGGCTTCTCGTCGGATCGAAACTCGGTGGATTGCAAAGGAACACAGGGAGTTTATACTGGTTCAGGCCCTCGATGTGAGATAATACCCTATGTCCAATTGTGGTGTATTCCTTTGAGGAAGTATGATTCTAATGAATCTCTGTATGCCCTTAGGGGGCGCCCTGCCTTCCCTTATATACTGGGGGACAGGGGTACAAGGTAGGAGTCCCAGCTGGATTACAGCCAAGGGATCTCCTCTTAGAGATATAATCTACCCGACTAGGACTGTATATTCCTTATCGTACAAGGCAAAGTCAGCCGGGTTCTATTATATCTCTAATTACAAGGCTAGGCCCATCCTCTGTCTGAGTGGCCCATATGCTTGTCATGAGGTACCCAGGGCCCATGGCCTCCACACTATTGTTTCAGATCGTGACGCTAAATTCTTGAGTCACTTTTGGTGTACACTTTGGAATAAATTGGGTACAAAGCTGCTATTTTCTACAACATGTCACACACAAACTGATGGACAGACCGAGGTTGTGAATAGAACATTGTCTACTATGTTGCGAGCTATTTTGATGAAGAATTTGAAGATGTGGAAAGAGTGTTTACCGCATGTTGAATTTGCATACAATCGGGCAGAACACTCCACCACCAAGGTAAGTCCTTTCTAGGTAGTGTATGAATTTAATCCCCGTGCTCCTATTGATCTTTTGCCTTTATCTACTACTGAGTGGACACATAATAATGCTAAGCAGCAGCGTGCTGATTTTATTTTGAAAATGCATGAAACAACTAAAGAACATATTGAAAAGATGAATAAAAAGTATAGAATTGCTAGTAGTAAAGGTAGAAAGGAAGTTACTCTTGAACCGGGTGATTTAGTATGGTCACATTTGAGAAAAGATAGATTTCCAGAGCATAGAAAGTCTAAATTGATGCCTAGGGCTGCTGGTCCTTTTAAAATAATTGAGAAAATTAACAATAATGCATATAAACTTGAGTTGCCTCTTGAGTTTGGGGTTAGTCCCACCTTTAACATTTCAGATTTGAAACTATACTTGGGAGAAGAAGATGAGCTTAAGTCGAGAATGACTCCACTTCAAGAGGGGGAGGATGATGAGGACATCACTCCTTTGGATACTTACAACAATCCTCAAGTTGTTATGCAAGGGCCAATTACTAGAGCTCGGGCACGACAATTGAATCTCCAGGTGAACTCGTTCCTAAGTTCTTCTTTTGGTGACTTTGAGAATAGATTGATACCTAATGATTTAATTATGATTAGAAACCTTGGAGAGGACCAGGAAGCATTTGGAGAGAGGCTAGGAGGTGGACAAGGACAGCAAAGGCGTTCAAGTCAAGTTGGAGGCCCAATTCATAGCAAGCTTGAGTCCATCTCAGATTCTAGGAGTAGTGCGTACTAAAATCATCGCCCAGATTGCTATGAACTCCATTTTTGATGTTCTACATATGTACGGAAAGCTAAGGAGATAAGCTTTCCAATGGATTTGGTTCCACATCAAAATTCCTTAAAAGTCAAAAGATATCGTTGAAACAAGAGAATGAACAGAATTTGCTAGGGTGCTGCGTCACCGTCTTTTGGGCCGTTGGGTGTTGTATCGTGTCAGAGTCCATTAGGGATGCATCCAGGGGTACTCGGCCGACCCTAGACCCTATATATTCAGTAGAAGTTGTCGAGTTAGGGTTGAGTTTTGCTTAGATTATTCTGCCATTGTAGTTTCACCGTCTAGATCGGTTTGTGGAACCCCAACTTTGTGTGCTAAATATCCATCTGCAATTCAGGTTGTGTTTTCTTTGTTCTTGTATATTTCTTCGATTGTTTGTAGGAGCAAAACCTTCGTGGTTAGGCCGACTATGTGAGAGCGTGGCCGATAACGACATGACGCGTGGGTGTAGCAAATGCGAGGTGACGATCCACTGATTGAAAGCCTCAAAACGTGAACGTCCACACGTCGCCAAATCAAACCTATCGGAAGGTCGGGCACCTAGTCTCGCATTACTATCTCCTACGCTCGGGGGCTGGACCAGTTTGCCAAGATACACTTGGAGTGCGACGCTTCAAAAATCACTTAGAATGCTCCACGAGAGCCATTATCCGAGTACTTGCACTAGTCGGGACTCATGTGTGGGCTAAAAACCAACCTCCAGCGCCAGTCGGAGCTTGAGTACCACTCGGCTAGGTGAGGTATGCCCCATGAGGGTCGCTAGCCAAATCCTATGCTAATGCTTGGTTCAAGTACCTTATTTGGTTACAACTCAGCGGGGTGAGGTACGCCCCATGAGGGTCGCCAGCCGAATCCTACGCTAATGCTAGGTTTGGGTACCTTATTCGGTCACAACTCTGCTAGGTTAGGTACGCCCCATGAGGGTCGCCAACCGAATCCTATGCCAATGTTAGGTTCGGGTACCTTATTTGGCTAATAACCAATCTTCGGCACCAGTCAGAGCTCGTGTACCACTTTGCTGGGTAAGGTACGCCCCATGAGGGTCGCCAGCTGAATCCTATGCTAATGCGAGGTTTGGGTACCTTATTTGGCTAACAACCATCCTCCGGCACCAGTCGGAGCTCGGGTACCACTCCGCTGAGTTGGGTACGCTCCATGAGGGTCGCCAACCGAATCCTATGCTAATGCGAGGTTCGGGTACCTTATTCGGCTAATATAACCGACCTCCGACGCCAGTCGGGACTCGTGTACCACTCGGCTAGGTAGGGTACGCCCTATGAGGATCGCTAGCCGAATCCTATGCTAATGCTAGGTTCAGGTACCTTATTTGGTCACAACTCTGCCAGGTTGGGTACGCCCCATGAGGGTCGCTAGCTGAATCCTATACTAATACAAGGTTCGGGTACCTTATTTGGCTATAATTCTGTTGGGTAGGGTATGCCCCATGAGGGTCGACAGCCGAATCCTATGCTAATGCAAGGTTTGGGTACCTTATTCGGCTTTATCGAAGTCAGAGAGCACCTATATTGTCAAAGCACATCCGGAGTTCTCATGCACTGCGTCACACCTGAGCAGGGCAAACAGATCCTGCAATATACCTACTAGGGTATCTGCGGCACCCATGCTACATCCAGAACATAAGTGTCTGTGGTTTGGAGCTAAAGCTACACTAGTTGCCGTTCCGCTGCTGTTTTTTTCTGTGTGAGAACTAAGTGCCTCTTTTGTAAGTATTTATCATTTATCGTTTTCGTTATGTTTATGAAATTGTTGATTTGTGTACCTCGGCTGATTCCTGGACGAGGATTTATTGCACAAATTAGCTTTGGAAATTCTGGTGAATTTCTGGGCATGACATGACAACTTGGCCATCAGTATTTTCTAAGATTATGGTTCTTTTGGCACAATCTATAGTTCCTTTGTGTTTGGCTAGCCAATCCATGCCAAGTATGAAATTTAAACCTAAAGTGTTTATCAGAATGAGGTCAGCTTTGAAGTCTATTCCATTAATCTTAATCTCTACATCATTACATATTCAATTGGCCTTAGTTGTGGAACCAGGTGATTGCACTAGCATGGCATCTTTCAATAGGTTCGTATGAAGTTGTTGTTGTTGTGCTAATTTGGAGGATATAAATGAATGTGATGCAACAGACTCAAAAAGAACTAAAGTAGGAATGGTGTGAACAAGAAATGTACCTAGTACAACGTTAGGAGCATTGGTAGCCTCCTCGGCGGTCACGTGATTGAGACGACTGTGCCCAAGGGAGCGAACTGGTCTAGGGGTCATCCGACCTCTCTGTGGTCTTCCTTGGCCTTGTGAAGGTCCACTATGCTGCTGGCTATGACTTGAGGATGAGGCACCGAATTGGTCTTGCCGCCTTGTTCGGTATCATAGGTGGTGGAGCACTGCGGGGGTACCGCTGTGAGGTCACAACTTGCGGGCGAGGAGTGATATAAGTGGGTCTTGGTGCAGATGTAGCTGCATAACGGACTCCCAGTGGTCATGCAAGGTGAGGCCTAGTATTGCGGCTGCTGCTGCTGACGGCCTTTCTTGCTACCCACTTGCGCTTGTGATCCTCGAGTACTTCCTTCACACTTTCTTCAACTCGGAGGGCCTTGTCCACTAGAGTCTTCTTGCTATGGATCTTGTGAGATGAAAGGGCATGCTTGAGTTATGGGTTGGGGCGTTTGCGGCAGAGTTTGATCTTCCTATCTTCAGTTGTCATTTCCATGGTGGCATACCAAGAGAGGTAGTTGAATTGGTTCAGGAACTCCATGAAGGTCTGGTTCCCTTGCTTGAGGGTGAGCAATTACCTCCTCTTAATCTCCATGAGGCCAGCAGGAACATAGGCTAACCAAAATCCTTCCTTGAACACAGCCCAAGTAATTGGCTCATTAGGAGGAATGAGGGTCTTGTAGCTTTCCCACCAGGCGGCAACGGCACCCTGAAGGTAGTGAATAGCATAAGTTTCCTTCTCCATCTCGTCACAGCGGGCGAGAGTAAGCTTGGCCTCGATGTCACGGAGCCAGTCATCCGCGTCAAGGGGGTCAGCTAGTAACAACCTAAAATTCCCTAATTAAATAAATTATGTGAAAAAGGAATTTTAGAAATTATTTTAAAAATCTCAAGGAGTGAAATCATAAAAATCAGAGAAAATCTTCAACTAAAGTTGGCCTAGAATAAATTTTATAAAATACTTTGCTTACTCCTTTTATCTCCTGGAATTTTTGGGAATTAATTGATCATGGGAAGTATTTTTAATAATTCAAACAAGCATTTTAGCAATTAAATAAAAGAAAAACCAATTTAAAACCCCCTCTCTGCCTTAGGGCTGTATTCCACCCAGCACTGTGCACTTACCCCTCCCCCACGCGTGTTGTGCGGCCCACGACCTGCAACCGCTCATGCTCCTCCCTGCCATTGACGGGTAGGACCCACCCGTTAGTTCTGTCTCCGACCTCGGGTCGGAGAGGCACTATGCTGGCCGACGCCCTCACTGCGAATCCCGCTCCGATTCGACCTCTCCAGGTGGGATTCCTCCAAATCTGTTGAGGGGTTTTGCTCCCCTCAACCTCCTCGTCCTTTTCTTCCAAGAAACGCGGAGGATTATGTGGAGGCCATGGGCCCCGGGTACCTCACCACAAGCATATGGGCCACTCGGATAGAGGATGGGCCGAGTCTTGTTGTTAGAGATATAGTAGCATCCGGTAGACTATGCCTTGTATAATAAGGAATATACAGTCTTAGCCGGGTAAGATATATCTCTAAGAAGGAAATCCCTCAGCTGTATCCAGCCAAGATTCCTACCTTGTACCCCTGTCCCCCAGTACATAAGGGGAGGCAGGGCGCCCCTTGAGGGCAGAAGATGATTGATCAACACAACATCTTAGAGGAATAACACCACAACTAGACGTAGGGTATTACCTCATATTGAGGGCCTGAACCAGTATAAAATCTCTTTGTGTTCCTTTGTAGTTCATCGGATTTCCCATCGCCGAGTAGCCCCATAGTTATATTGCCGGTGTAAAACATCGACAGTTGGCGCGCCAGGTAGGGGATCGGCGAGCTTCATATCTACAATCTCGATGGATCCAACAAGTGGAGTCGACGGCAACAAGTTCTCCCCTGGAGACACAATTTCTTTCGGAAGCCTTGACTTCGTCGCCGACCAGATCGGCAACCTGACCTTGGCCGAAGCAGATCCAATCCAACCGGCCGAGGAACCAGCCGACGTAGCGCCAGTCGGCCCACAGGATGCTGCAATCTCCTTCAGCGATCTACTGCGGCGATCCTTCACTTCGCTGAGCATCGGGACAACTCTTTCCTTCGGCGTCCGACTTGCGCTAGGCCTTGAGCCAGCCCGGGTTGGGCCAAGAAGGGGAGAGATCGTCAATCTCCTACTCGGATTCAGCGACACTGTAGATCTACATCCCACGCGGCAGACCCGATCTCCTATGATTTAATTTGGACACGGCCAAGCGCCGTTTCATATTAGATCTAGAGAGGTCAGAGTCGTCCTTACTCCGATAAACTACTCGGAGTCTGACTCCAAGTCGGATAACGGTTCGAACGCTAGTTCGGACTCCAGTCTGGCAAGTTTCCTTCTGCCCCGCGAGATATTCATGGCTTCAACACCACCACCGGAGGTGTGCCAACTACAAGAAGAGTAGCATGAGGAGGCGCGCCGACTGCGACAATAGGAGGAGGCTGATCGCGAGGCTCGCAACGACGGGCTACGCAAGGCTGGGCGAGCCGCCTAGCAGCAGATTCTCCAGACCAAAGTCGGCGACCACGACGTCTTCGTCACGCCACAACAGAATGTCGTGGCCGCTGCAACCCTGCTGGACACGCTCCAACTCGGGCCTGATCACCAGGCCACCCCGACTATCGCCAAGATTAAGGCGATGCTTACAGCTGCTGCCTGTCAACAGCAACAGCAGTCAGGTGACACACTTGTGCCGTCTAACAGGTCGGGTTCTCCGGCGGCAAGATCATCCACGTCAACACGACGC
This sequence comes from Oryza meyeriana var. granulata, assembly GCA_003991445.1. Lineage (NCBI taxonomy): Eukaryota > Viridiplantae > Streptophyta > Magnoliopsida > Poales > Poaceae > Oryza > Oryza meyeriana. The sequence goes on along the minus strand of RYFJ01000676.1, from coordinate 161,367 downwards.
CGGGCGGATGGCTCCAGTCGGCCACACAAAGAGTCTCGCCAGACATCACTCGGCGACACCAATAACAGCAACAGGCCGCACCGCCAGTACGATCAACGGCCCATCCAAGATCTCCCAGTCCGACTACAGCGCGACCTCCGCCACACCATTAACGCTCGGTGCCTTGAACGCGAAGAAGACGAGCGTCACCGACAGGAGGACGAATACGAACGCTTCGGCCTCAACCACGAGCGGTATAACCGCCGCAACAGGAGCCGAAGCCCTCATGAAGACAAAGGCGTTCCGGCTTTCACTCACGAGCTCCAGGACGTCGACTGGCCGTCGGGCTTCAAGCCTACAGGGATCGAGAAATACGACGGCAAAACCAACCCCGAGTCCTGGCTCACCGTTTACACCCTGGCAATCCGAGCAGCCCGTGGTGACCACAAAGCCATGGCTAACTACCTCCTAGTCGCGCTAGCCAACTCGGCGAGGACATGGCTGATAGGACTCCCAAGGCGGTCGATCGGTTCCTGGGGAGAACTCAGGGAGCGGTTCATCACTAATTTTCAGGGAACCTACGAGAGGCCATCTTCTGAACACGATTTGTATCAACTACACCAGAAGAAGAACAAGTCTCTACGTGACTTTATCAAGAGATTCTCCGAGAAGCGCAATAAGATCCCCACGATCAAGGACGAGGCCATCATCGCCACCTTCCGCAAGGGAGTAAAGGACGCCCCATTCATCGCGAAGTTCACTCGGAAGCCACCATCCTTTGTCCGGGCTCTTTTCGACATGGCCAACAAATACGCCGACTTGGCTGAAGCGGTCGCAGAGGCCCTCGACGAGAAGGAGTCCCGACAGAAAGATCAGAAGGCGAATGCTGACAATGAGCCGTCTCAAAACAAGTCCGGCAACTGCAAAAGGAAGTCGGATAACGAGGTGGCCAACGTGGAGCAGACTAAGTTGCGGCCCCAGCGGAACAACGACTACCAGAAGGTCATGAACGGGCCATGCCCCTTCCATCCCAAGGGCAAGCACGCGGCCAAAGACTACTTCATGCTCAAGAAGTTTGCCTCCGAGCAGGCTTCACCATCTGGCGCTGACAAGAGCAAAGACAAGCCAGATCAGGACCCGGCCGACGATTTTCAAGATCCCCAGGCCAAGTTAAACCATATCTTTGGAGGGCCATCTGCATATGAGTCTAAGCGCAAACAGAAGCTAACAACATGCAACATCAACGCCATATCTACAGCAGACACCCCCCCCAATATTTGCGCTGGTCAGAGACGTCCATCACACCCGGGACGCTATCCACTCGTCCTGGACCCGGTCGTGAAGAACATCAAGTTGAAGAAGGTCCTCATAGACAGAGGAAGCACGCTCAACATCCTATTCACCAAGACTCTGGATGAGATGAAGATCCCTCGTTCAGATCTACGGCCGAGTACAACGCCTTTCCACGGGATCATCCCCGGCTTATCTTCAACACCACTCGGGCAGATTACCTTGCTGGTCACCTTCGGCACGCGGGATAACTTCCGCACAGAAAATATCTGCTTCGAGGTTGCCGACTTCGAGACTGCGTATCACGCGATACTCGAACGACCGGCGCTCGCCAGATTCATGGAGGTACCGCACTATACATATATGGTGCTTAAGATGCCAGGGCCAGTAGGAGTCCTCTCCCTCCGCAGCGATGTCAAGCAAGCCTTCACCTACGACAAGGAGAGTTGTGAATTGGCTCAATCACAAGAGGCGGCAGTCGGGCGCGACAACATCCGGCAAGCCGTCACAACAGAAGTCGAGCAAGATCCAGTTCCGGCCAAAAAAGCAGCGAAGTTGGGAATTTCAGCGGAATCTGACATGAAGAAGATCCCCCTAGACCCTTCCGACCCCTCCAAGACTGCCCTAGTCGGGACCGGACTCGACCCCAAATAGGAAGACGCGCTTGTCACCTTCCTACAAACCAACAAGGATATCTTCTCATGGAAACCGTCTGACATACCGGGCGTACCAAGGGAGGTGATCGAGCACGCCCTAAATGTGAAGACAGACTCCAAGCCAGTCAAACAACGGCTGCGGCCCTTCGCTCAAGACCGAAAGGATGCTATCCGGGAGGAGACTACAAAGCTTCTCGCAGCCGGGTTCATCAAAGAGGTTTATCACCCGGATTGGCTGGCAAACCCAGTTCTGGTCCAGAAGAAAAACGGCAAATGGCGCATGTGCGTCGACTACACCGATCTCAACAAGGCGTGCCCCAAGGACCCGTTTGGTTTACCAAGAATAGACCAGGTGGTGGACTCAACTGCAGGGTGCGACCTTCTCAGCTTTCTCGACTGTTGTCATGCCCAGAATTTCCATCCAAAATTTTGGAGTTTTATTGTGTGAAACCCCTCGTCCAGGAATCAACCGAGGCACACATGACAAAATTGATAATCAAAGTAATTGTTTACATAGCGTAAGCATTTATTACAGAGGCGAATGGTACCTCTCAAAACAATAAGGTTCTAAAAGCGGATAAATAAATAACAGCGTGACGATTCCCACTCCACGCACTTGACCGGGCTCCCTCTCAGTCCTCCAAGTAGTCCTCTTCACTGTAGTCCTCCTCTGAATGATTATTGATTGCAAGGTGAGCATATGACATACTCCGCAAGCCACACAGCAAATATACAAGTGCACGCGATAACAGAGGATGGCATAATATGGCTCAAGTTTGCATAAAAGCAAAACTAAAACATTTGAGAGAGTAATAAAACATTAGTTAAATGGTAGTATTAATCAACACTATACCACTCACCAAAACGGTATAGGCCCCACCACTCCAACCTGGAGATACAAATGTTCCACTGTTCAACCATTAAGTTTAAATAATGTGAGACTAATCACAGAAACATTGCTAGGCCACCCTTAACCGTGGGCACGGCTATTCGAATAGTTTTACTCTAGCCAGAGATGTACCAATTTACCCACAAGACACAACTCCACAGCACATCGCTGTGCCCCTTGATACCACCACGGTACCTCAGAAAGGAATTGATGAGGACATCACTCCTTCGGATACATCCGTTGATCCTCCAACCGTTATGCAAGGTCCAATAACTCGAGCTCGAATGCGACAATTAAATCTAGAGGTGAGCTCGTTCTTAAGCGATCCTTTTCATAGTTTTGAGAATAGATTGCTACCTAATGATGTTATCTTGCTTAGGAACATTGGAGAGGATCATGAAGTACTTGGAGAGAGGTGTGGAGGTGGAGAAGAACAACAAGGACACCCAAGACAAGCCGGAGGCCCAGTCCAACTCGAGTTCGAGTCTGCCTCGGCCTTCAGGACCAGCCTGCAGTAAAACGGATGCCCAGGATGCATACTGACTCCGTTTTTGATGATCAACATATGCATGGAAAGATAATTTCATAAGCTAACCAATGGCTTTGGTTTGACATCCAAATTCCACCGGAGTCAACAGGAATCGTCGAAACAAATCAGCATCCAGAATCTGCCAGGGTGCTGCATCACCGTCTTTTGGTCCATTGGGCCGTGTATCGTCTTAGAGCCCGTTAGAGGGCACGTCCAGGGGGTGTGACGACCCTTAGACTATATATTCAGTAGCCGCTGCCCACATTAGGGTTTGGGTTTTACTTTAGATCAATCTGTCTTAGAACAGTTGCCATCATCGGTTGTGAAACCCCACCTTCGAGTGCTTAATCATTCATCTGCAATTGTCACTTTAATTGAGTTGCGTTCTTTCAGGTTCTTGCTTGTGTTCTTCATTTCGTAGGCAGGGATTAGCCTTCTTGGCAAGGTCAACCGGATTTGTGACACGGTTGATAACCAGAGGAGTCGTGGTGCTAAGGTTGCAGGGCTCGGGTCTGTTGATCTGAAGCCAGATCGGTGTGTCGCGTTCCACCAAAACGATAGTTATCTCTACCTGGCGGAAGATCGGGAACCCCCGTCCCCCATCAGGAATTGTGATAGGACCCTCCATGTAATCCGCACAACAAGGAAGCCACCCGTTGGACCACCAGTATCCGGCCAGAACTGATCAGGTTCTGAGTCTGGGAAACGATCCAATGCCCAAGTCATGGACTTATTGACGCAGCCATGGTGGTCTTATTGACACAACCACAACACACCATGGTGGACCCCGGTTGAATGTACTACACATTGGATCCTACCATTACCCACGCTGGCTTGTGGTTAGCACGAGTGTTGCTTCGCAACAAGTAGTCCGCGAACCGGTCCATAACTGTCATGAGCACCACTAGCAACATTCTCAACCCTGGTACTCACAACCCACCATTTATTCAAGTTTTAGTGAACCATTAAAATGTCCTCGTACGACCACTGCCGTAAATGGAACATCATTTCATGTGACTGAATAGTAGTATAGAAATTATTGTGACAACCCATAAGTTATTCTATTATTTGCTAGGCATGGCTAAGCAGGGTCCTAGAGTTATTCTAGCTAACCAATAAATAAAGGTAGCTAGTCAAAATTATCCCATAGGTACAATGTCAAGTGATCAAATCAAAGGGGCCATAAACAAAGGTTAGGGTTTCCCTGTCCCAATGACATTCCAAAATAAATGCAGCGTTGAAGGAAAACATAGCTTTAATCATAGGAACAACATGTTCAATGAGAAAGAGAAATCTGTGTGACTTGCCTTGCAGCTCCACACAGTCTTCAACACCTGCCTCGACAAACTGCGTCACTTCCTGAATGTCGGTAGCTATAGACAATAAACAAAACAAGCAAAAACAGTACATCAACACACATGAATAGTACAATATTATATTTTTAATGCATAGTTCATGATTTTTAGAGAAATTAGAGACTTGAACGACCTCAATCCGAGTTCGTATGAATTAGTTATGATTTTTAGAAGTTTTAACCCTTTTTCAGCCTATTTAAAAGAATTAACCAATTTATTGCGTCATAATTGAATTAATTTTATTCTGGAAAAGGGATTTATGATGTCACAGGAGAGAGGAGGCTCTCGGCTGACCAGTGGGGCCCACTGTCGGCGAGAGAGAGGAGTCGGGTCCATGGTGGACCAAGTCCACCGTGGTCCACGAGGGGAATCCGACGGCTGGTTCTAGGGTTTGGATCGGACGGCCGCGATCTAACCGAGGAGATCCATCGGCTGACATTGATCCCGATCGGATTGGCTATGGATCAGCTAACGGTGCTGAGGTGGCGCCGAGCTGGTGCACATACGGCAACCACGTCGGTGGCCCCGGTGGCTACAGCGACGGCGGCGACGGCGGCGGCACTGGATCTGATGGTCGACGGCGATCGGCGGCGCGACGACGCACAGGGAGAGCGGGAAAGGGTAAAGGGGGTCGAGGCGATCGTTACCGAGGGTGAAACCACGAAGAACAGCGACAGAGACGGCCAGCGGCGAGCTTGAGGCGGCGGAGGGCTTCGGGTCTTCATCGACGGCGGCGTTCCGGCGACTCCCGAGGGCTAAAAGGCGGAGGCCTGGCTTTTACGGGCTCCGGTGAACCTAACCGAGGTGGCGGCGGGCTTGAATAGCAGCTGAGGCGATGGCGGCGCGCAACCGAAGCTTGGCGGCGGTGGCGGAGCAAGCGCGAGACACGGAGAGGCGGCTAGGGCTAGCTAGAGCTCGATCTAAAGGGCGAAAACGATCCTAGGGGTTCCGAGATCGCTATTTAAGGTGGAGAGAGGCGGACTCCGGCTCGGACTCGACGGGTTTTGCAGCGGCGCCGGTTAGAGATAGAGGTCCGACTCGGGAAGCTTTGGGTCTCCGCTCCACGCATGGTTTTGCTCCGGGTTCTTAGGGATTAGGTAGAGGAGGATATGGGCTCGGTTTTCCCTCAGCCGATTTGGAGAGACCGAGTCTAAGACGAGCGGATTCGGCGGGATTTGCGGCGGCGGCGTTCTGGTGCTACAGTGCCGTATCGGCTGGAGGTAGTAGGCGACCTGATAGGCGGGCCCCACCTGTCGGCGGCTGCAACGACGCGAGCGGCCACGGGCCGACGCGCGTGCGAGGGAGGGGAACAGGCTGCGCACAGTAACGGGCCGAAAATGGCCCAGAGACTGTGGGGAGATTTTTAAAACCTTTTTCTTTTTATTTTAATGCTGTGAGTGTATTTGTTTTGCCAAAAATACTTCCCCTAATCAAATAATTCCCAGAAAATTCCAGAAATTAAATAATTAAGCAAAGAATTTTATAAGATTATTTTCAAGCCCTTTTTTCTTTAGAATTTCCTTTGATTTTTATTCTTTTCACTCCTTGAGACTTTTAATTAAATTTCTAAAATTCCTTTTTCACAATATTTTATATAAGGATAATTTCAGGATGTTACAAACCTACCCTCCTTAAACAGAATCTCGTCTCGAGATTCGTGGGCTCAGGCGAAGAGGTGTGGGTGAGCAGACTTCAGTTCATCTTTGCGTTCCCACGTGGCTTCATCTTGCAAGTGATTACTCCATTGAACTTTGCAAAATCTGATCACTCGATTCCGAGTATTCCTTTCACTGGTCTCAAGGATACGAATGGGCTTCTCGACATAGGTCAGATCTTCATGAATCTCGATCTGCTCGGGGTTGGCTTCTTCGGCTGGTACTCGTAAACACTTCTTCAACTGAGACACATGGAAGACATCGTGTACTCCCGTCAGGGTGGGAGGCAACTCTAGTTGATAAGCAACTTCTCCTTTTCGTTCTAGTATCTTGTAAGGTCCCACGTAACGTGGTGCCAACTGCCCTTTAGTCTGGAATTGGTGTACTCCCCTGAGTGGCGTGACTCTTAGATACACATAGTCACCTTTCTCGAAACTAAGATCTCTTCTGCGGTTATCCACATAGCTCTTTTGACGAGACTTTGGCTACTCGAAGTCGTTCTTGTATGATCTTCACTTTTTCTTCTGCTTCCCGCAAAATATCAGTCCCGTATACCTGTTGTTCTCCTGTCTGATCCCAAAGCAGGGGCGTGCGGCATTTTCGTCCATATAAAACCTCGAACGGGGCCATCTTCAGACTTGCCTGGTAACTGTTGTTGTAAGAAAACTCAGCATATGGTAGGCTCTTGTCCCAACTTCTACCCAAGTCAATGGCACAAGCTCTCAACATATCTTCTAGGATTTGATTAACCCATTTAGTCTGTCCATCCATCTGCGGGTGATAAGCGATACTGAAGTTTAACCGGGTACCCATCTCTTCTTGCAGTCGCTGCCAAAACTTAGAGGTAAACTGACTTCCTCTGTTCGACACAATCTTGCGTGGCACCCCATGCAAACATACGATTCTGGCCATATACAACTCTGCCAACTTATTACCGGAGTAAGTTGTTTTGACGGGATGAAGTGGGCTACTTTTGTAAGTCTGTCCACCATGACCCATATGGAATCGAATCCCAATGCGGTCCTTGGTAAGCTGGTGATGAAATCCATTCCTACTTCTTCCCACTTCCCTTCGAGACCTTAAGGGGTTGTAACAATCCTGCTAGCTTCTGATGCTCAGCCTTTACACGCTGACATACATCACAAATGGCCACATACTCTGCTATGTCTCTACGCATACTAGACCACCAAAACTTCTCCTTCAGATCTTGATACATTTTGGTGCTGCCAGGGTGGATGGAATACTGTGTTCCGTGAGCTTCATCTAAGATCAGCTTCTTCAATTCCTCTTGTCCGGTACACAGATTCGCTCTCCGAACCACACGGTACCTTGTTCATCCTCGGAGAATCCAATGGCTTTCCCTTTTTTCATATTCTTCTTGATTTCCAAAATGTCTGCATCATCTTTCTGCACATTTCTCGAACCTGATCTACCAAGGTAGGTTCGTGCTTCTAAGGCTGCACAAATCCTTGGCTGACTATACTCAGATTCAACCGTCCAAAATCTTCACATAACTCCAATGATAAGTTGCTGACCTTTCATGGCGTTGCAAGTAGCTTTTTCCGCTGAGGGCATCTGCCACACATTAGCTTTCCCTAGATGATAATGTATTTGACATCGTAGTCCTTGATCACTCCAACCATCGGCGTTGCCTTTAAGTTCAAATCTGGCTGGGTAAAATATACTTCAAACTTTTATGGTCTGTAAAACTTCATTACTATTACTATGAGGTAATGTCTCCAAATCTTCAAGGCATGCACTACAGCTGCTAATTCCAGGTTCATGGTAGGATAATTATTCTCATGAGGCCGTAGCTGCCGTGAGGCATATGCCACCACCTTCCTTTTGCATTAACACACATCCCAAACCTTGCGAGATGCATCACAATAAACTTGAAATCCTTTCTTGGGATCTGGCATGATCAACACTGGTGCGGTTCATGAGCTTCTGCTTCAACTCTTGAAAACTTTGCTCACACTCTGGGTCATAAAAATTTTTACATCCTTCTGAAGTAACGAGTCATGGGCTTCGCGATCTTGGAAAAATTTTCTATGAACCGACGGTAATATCCCGCCAATCTAAGAAACTCCGAACTTCCGAACCATTTGCGGCTGCTTCCACTTGGTTACTGACTCAACATTAGTTGGGTCTACTGCAATCCCTCCTGCAGTGATGACATGTCCAAGAAACTTCACCTCCGGAAGCCAAAACTCACACTTACTAAAGCTTGGCATACAGCTGGTGTTGCCGAAGAGTCTCCAAAGTGGTGCGAAGGTGCTGCTCATGCTCTTCTTTAGTCTTTGAATAGACAAGGATATCATCTATGAAAAACCACCACAAACTTATCCAAGTATTCCATAAATACCTTATTCATCAAGTTCATGAAGAATGCAGGGGCATTAGTTAATCCAAAAGACATAACTGTGCATTCATATAACCCATACCGAGTGGTGAAAGCTGTTTTGGGAATATCTTCTTCCCGAATCCTTAACTGATGATAACCTGAACGAAGGTCTATCTTGGAGAACACTGTGGCTCCTTCTAACTGATCAAACAGATCATCAATCCGTGGTAGAGGGTACTTATTCTTGATAGTGACTTCATTGAGCGACGGTAGTCCACACACATCCGTTGAGTTCCATCTTTCTTTTCACGAAGATAACTGGCGCTCCCCAAGGTGACGTGCTTGGTCTGATGTACCCTTTGGCTAGCAACTCTTTCAACTTGCTTTTTCACTTCTGCCAAAACTCATTAGCTTCCCATCCTATACGGTCTCTTGTGGATAGGGGCAGTGCCTAGGGCTAAGTCTATTCTGAACTCAATTTCTCTTTTTAGGTGGCATCCCGGTAGATCATCTGGAAAAACATCTGGGTAATCCCGTACTATAGGGATTTCGGTTAGGATTGCCTGGATTCCAAGAGGTTGGAGGAGATGATGTATTGAGGACACGAAAGATTACTTTCCTTCCCAGATCAGAAGTTAAGGTTACGGTCTTGTGGCATAATCTATAATTCCGTGGTGCCGAGTTAACCAATTCATCCCTAGGATGACATGAATATCTCTGGATTCTATCAGGAACAGATAAGCTAGGAAAGACACTCCCAGAATTTCTATAGTTACAAGATGGACTGCAACGGTTGGCGGGCATCCGGCTACCCGGAGTATTTACTACCATGGTATTTCTCATCTTTTCAATAGGTATCCCATGTTCTTTAGCAAATCTTACTGACATAAAGGAATGGGTAGCACCAGAATCAAATAACACCGTAGCAGGTACAGAGTTAACAAGGAACATACCCAAGATGACGTCTGGCGCGGCTTGAGCTTCCTCTGCGGTGACGTGGTTTACCCGAGCTTTAACCACGCCCATGGGATTCTGTCCTGGTGCTGCTTGCCTGGCGCGTTTGGGTTTAGGGCACTGATTGGAGAAATGCCCTGAGTCTCCACAGTTGTAACAGGTCAACTGTTTCCCACCAACTTCCTTCTTGGTTGGCTGGTTAGTTGCTGTGACCGGGGCTGGCCGAGGGGAAGGACGGTTCGCTCCAGTGTTGCCACCAGTGGTGTTGGGGTAGACCTGGCGCTGCAAACGAGGTGCCGATGAAGATCCTCCCTGTTGAGTCTGCGGCGGTCCCACAATACGTGGCCTCTGACTGGAGGATTGTTGTGACCGGAAACTTGCCATCCTGCGCTTCTTTTGCTCCATCCTGTGATGCTTGTCCTCCTGGCGGATGGCTTTGTCCACCAGTTTCTGAAAATCTGCATAGTCACTAGAGAGTAGTTGAACTGAAAGCTCATCATTCAATCCGTTCAGAAACTTCTCCTGTCGGTCGTCATCAGTTCTAACGTCTTCCGGTGCATAACGGGCAAGCCGGTTGAACTCATAAAGGAACTCAGTCACCGACCGATTCCCTTGCTTCAATTCTCGAAACTCCCGCTTCTTCAACGCCACTACTCCCGCAGGAATATGCGTCTTCTTGAAAGCAGCTGCGAACTCAGCCCAAGTAATCGGCTGTCCATCCACTCTGTTGGTCCTAAAGTGGTCCCACCACTCAGAAGCTGGGCCGTGAAGCTGGTGTGATGCAAAAGAGACCTTCTCTTGATCTGTGCATTGTAAAAGGTCCAACTTCTTTTCAATAGCATGCAACCAATCCCCTGCTTCCACAGGATTAGTTGTGCTAGAGAACGTAGGAGGTCTCACTCGCAGAAATTCCGCAAGCTTGTTTTGAGGTGGAGGAGGAGGCGCCTGCTGTGGTGCTTGGTTCTGTTGTTGTTGCATCTGTTGGAACATCATGTTCATTAGATGTGTCTGGTTAGCCAAGACTTGGGCTATGGTCAGGTTGTCATTCTGCTGTGGCAGTCCGTTGGGCACTCCTCTACGGTTGTTGTCCCCACCGTTTCCATCATGATTACCGCCGTTACGTGTGTTCACCATCTGCAGAGCAAAGACGAGAAGAAAGGGAAACGTCCTTGAGACAGATTTCACATTACTTAAACTTTCACTTTATTGTTCTGAACTGAGTGATTAACATTTGTCTAATTTAAACGCACACCACCAAGAAACTCCTAATATAAACAGTTACATCACCACACCCTGACATAACTGCTGACTAATCCCCACACACACAAGCATTTCCTAATCACACAACTGCTAACACAACGATCTAGGGTAACTGATACTAAGGTGACACCAAGGACTTCTCAACGGGGCGAAAGATTCTCCTAGCATTCCGTTGTGCTCAGGTTCCGCTTCGTCGTCTTGATTGATCCCCACTCCACTTCAGAAGGGGTGCGAGCTCCACTGTCCTCCGATCCCTCCGAAGGCGTGCTGGCTTCTGACTCCTCTGAGTCGTCGTCTGCATCATCGGCGTGTGCTACTGGTGGAACTACCCGTAACAAGACTTGGTTCATTGAGTACACGGGTCCTTGGCGCCAACTGAATCCGAGGTGGAAGACGAACTCTCTTCCTTGCAGTAGTTGCGGATCCTAGCTCCTCCAGGGGGTGCTTCTCCTTTGGCTAAGGCCAACTCTTGCTTCAACCGATCCACTTGGTTTTGTAGCCTGCAGATCTTGGTGCGATTCTCATTCTCCCGGTCATGAGCTGCAATCACCACCTCTGCATGAACATCATCCATGGCACTCAACATCCTTACCAGTCGTTGAGTGGCTGCACTGTTCTCTGCTCCGGGGTCTTGATAACTGCTGTACTCCTCATCGTGGTTTCTTGCCGGATGATACGATATGCTGTATTCCTCAGCCGGACGGCAAAACGCTGACGAAGTTTCTCCAATGGCCACCAAAGCTACTTCTTGACAGGCATGCTCATAATTTCTTCCTCCAGCTCCAAAGATCATGGATGGGACTCCTTCTCGTTCACTGGAAATCGTGAGGCGGACACGGCACTTCTCTTCATTAGGGTTGTGAGTGACTTGTCTGTATTCTGGGGCTAGATTGTAGCCTATGGCGAAGGCCATATCTCGTAGCTCCTTGACGAATCCACCCACTCTGAACAGATGTACTGGCTCTCGGTTGGCCATCTACAAATTATAAAGAAAGATATAGGGATTTGACAAAATTAGCAAAACAAGGTTTATCCAAAACAAAGGAATGAAGGGGGAAGAATAGTTCTAATTTTAAAATTTTTTTTTTCAGAGGGCTCTTAGGGTACCAAGGGGCTTTTCCTACAGTCAAGGTGGCTCTGATACCAACTTGTCACGCCCAGAATTTCCATCCAAAATTCTGGAGTTTTATTGTGTGTAAACCCTCGTCCAGGAATCAACCGAGGCACACATGACAAAGTTGATAATCAAAGTAATGTTTACATAGCGTAAGCATTTATTACAGAGGTGAATGGTACCTCTCAAATAATAAAGTTCTAGCAGCGGATAAATAAACAACAGCGTGACGATTCCCACTCCACGCACTTGACTGGGCTCCCTCCTAGTCCTCCAAGTAATCCTCTTCGCTGTAGTCCTCCTCTGAATGATTGTTGATTGCAAGGTGAGCATATGACATACTCCGCAAGCCACACAGCAAATATGCAAGTGCACGGGATAACAAAGGAGGGCATAGTATGGCTCATAATTGCATAAAAGCATTTAATAAAATATTTGAGAGAGTAATAAAACAGTAATTAAATAACAGTATTAATCAACGCTATACCGCTCACCAAAACGGTATAGGCCCAACCACTCCAACCTGGAGCTACACATATTCCCCTGTTCAACCATTAAATTTAAGTAGTGTGGGACTAATCACAGAAACATTGCTAGGCCGCCCTTAACCGTGGGCACGGCTATTCGAACAGTTTTACTCTGGCCAGAGATGTACCAATTTACCCACAAGACACAACTCCACAGCACATCACTGTGCCCCTTGATACCACCACGGTATCTCGGTAAGGAATTGTGATAAGATCCTCTATGTAACCCGCACAACAAGGAAGCCACCCGCTGGACCACCAGTTTCCGGCCAGAACTGATCGGGTTCTGAGTCTGGGAAACGATCCAACGCCCAAAACATGGACTTATTGACGCAGCCATGGTGGTCTTATTGACACAGCCACAACACACCATGGTGGACCCCGGTTGAACGTACTACACATTGGATCCTACCATTACCCATGCTGGCTTGTGGTTAGCACGAGTGTTGCTTCGCAGCAAGTAGTCCGCGAACCGGTCCTTAACTGTCACGAACACCGCTAGCAACAAAACCAACCATGGTGCTCGCAACCCACCTTTTAGTCAAATTTTAGTGAACCATTAAATTGTCCTTATACGACCACGTCGTAAAGGGATCATCATTCCCTGTGACTGAATAATAGTATAGAAATCATTATGACAACCCATAAGTTATTCTATTAATTGCTAGGCATGGCTAAGCAGAGTCCTAGAGTTATTCTAGCTAACCAATAAATAAAGGTAGCTAGTCAAAATTATCCCATAGGTACAATGTCAGGTAATCAATTCAAAAGGGCTATAACAAAGGTTAGGGTTTTCCTGTCCCGATGACATTCCAAAATAAATGCAGCGTTGAAAGAAAACATAGCTTTAATCATAGGAACAATATGTTCAATGAGAAAGAGGAATCTGTGTGACTTGCCTTGCAGCTCCACACAGTCTTCGACACCTGCTTCGACAAACTGCGCCTCTTCCTGAACGTCGGTAGCTATAGGCAAATAACAAAAAACAAGCAAAAAACAGTACATCAACATACATGAACAGTACCTTGTTATATTTTATGGATTGTTTATGATTTTTAGAGAAATTAGAGACTTGAACGACCTCAAACCGAGTTCGTATGAATTAGTTATGATTTTTAGAAGTTTTAAGCCTATTTAAAAGAACTAACTGATTTATTGTGTCATCATTGAATTAATTTTATTCGGAAAAGACATTTAGGGTGTCACAGGAGAGAGGGGACTCTCGGCTGGCCAGTGGGGTCCACTGTCAGAGCGAGGGAAGGGTTCTGGTCCAGGGTGAACCGAGTCCACCGCGGTCCACGGGGCAAAACTGACGGCTAGGTCTCTAGGGTTTGGATCGGACGGATGGGATCTAACCGAGGAGATCCATCGGCCGGCATCGATCCCGATCGGATCGGCTACGGATCGGCTACGGCGCTGAGGTGGCGGCGAGCTGGCGCACACGCGACCACGGCGACAACTACAGCGACGGCGACGGCGCTAAACCCGATGGTCGACGGCTACAGCGACGGCGGCGACGCACGGGGAGAGCGGGAAAGGATAAAGGGGGTCGAGGCGATCGTTACCGAGGGCGAGACGGTGAAGAACGGTGATGGAGACGGCCGGCGGCGAGCTTGAGGCGGCGGAGGGCTTCTGGTCTTCGTCGGCGGTGGTGCTCCGGCGACTTCCGAGGCTACGAGGCTGCGGCCCGGCTTCAGTGGCGTCCGGTGAACCTAACCGAGGCGGCGGCGAACTCCGGCGGCGGCTGAGGCGACGGTGGCGCGCAACCGGAACCTGGCGGCGGCGGCGGAACAAGCGCAAGGCGCGGGGAGGCGGCTAGGGTTTGCTGGCGCTCGATCCAATGGGCGAAAACGGCCCTAGGGTTTCCAGGCTCGCTATTTAAGGCAAAGAGGGGCGGACTCCGGCTCGGGCTCGACGGGTTTTGCGGCGGCGACGAGGGAGAGAGAAGAGACCGACTCGGGAGGCTTCGGGGCTCCGTTCCACGCACGATTCAGCTCCGGTTTCCTGGGGATTAGGTAGAGGTGGATAAGGGCTAGGTTTTCCCTCAACCGATTGGGAGAGAGCGGGTCCGAGGCAAACGGATTCGGCGAGATTCACGGCGGCGGCGCTCGGGTGCTACAGCGCCTTCGGGCGCGAGGAAGACGACGACCGGACGGGCGCGGGCGCGGGCACGGCAGGGGCGCGGGCACGGCAACTAGAGAGGGCACGGGCACGGGCACTGCAGGGGCACGGGCACGAGCACTGGAGAGGGCACGGGCTGGCACGGCACAGTAATGGGCCGGAAATTGGCCCAGAAACTGTGAGGGGATTTTTTTAAAAAAAACCTTTCTCTTTTTATTTCACTGCTGTGAGCTTATTTATTTTGCCGAAATTACTTCCCCTAATCAATTAATTCCCAGAAAATTCCAGAAATTAAATAATTAAGCAAAGAATTTTATAAAATTATTTTCATGCCCATTTTTCTTCAGATTTTTCCCTGATTTTATTCTTTTCACTCATTGAGACTTTTAATTCCATTTCTAAAAATTCCTTTTTGCACAATATTTTATATAGGGATAATTTCAGGGTGTTACAGTTTCATAAGGTGGTACTCGGCCTACATGCTTGGCCAACAGTTGCCATGTGCAAATATTTTTCCAGCCGACATGACACTGAGGAGTCTAACTTCCGGGTAGTGCACTACTCGGGAGAGACTATAAATATTTCTTCCAGCTGATATGAAGCTGAGGAGTCCAACTTCTGAGTGGGACGCCACTCGGGAAAGACTATAAACACCTTTTCCAGCTGACATGAAGCTGAAGAGTCTCATATATGAGTAGCATGCTACTCGGCAAAGACTATAAATTATTTCCGGTTGACATGATACCGAAGAGTCTCATATACCAATAGTATACTACTCGGGAAAGACTACAAGGTTAGAGATCTTTGACTTTATGTTTAATTGTTTTCACAATTAAGCACACAGTCAGAGGCTACACCTAATAGGTGCGCCTATTCAGTGCACACTATTCATACTTCTACATGGAGCCCTTCATAGCATTGCTGCTAGCTGACATGAAGGAGGACTCAGGAAGAAGAAGCACTCAGACAAAGAGTACTCAAGACCAATGCACTCGGGCAATCTTCACCGTAGAGGATGAGCACTCGGCATCAGCTGTGACTCAACTATGAAGGTCTCAGGGGCTGCTGTGGAGGCCATGGGCCCCGGGTACCTCATCAAAAGCATATGGGCCACTCGGATAAAGGATAGGCCTAGTCTTGTAATTAGAGATATGATAGAACCCAGCAGACTTTGCCTTGTACAATAAGGAATATACAGTCCTAGTCGGGTAGGTTATATCTCTAAGAGGAGATCCCTTGATTGTAATCTGGCTAGGACTCCTACCTTGAACCCCTGTCCCCCAGTATATAAGGGGAGGCAGGGCGCCCCCTAAGGGCATAAGCTCATAGAAGCGAACACACATCCTCAAAGGAATACACCACAACTAGACGTAGGGTATTACCTCCCATCGAGGGCCTAAACCAGTATAAACCTCCCCGTGCCCCTTTGCAATCCACTGAGTTTCGATCCAACGAGTAGCCCTATATTCATATTGTTGGTGTAAAACATCGACACTCAGGTATAGAAAGGACGTAGCTGTTATATATTCCATGAGTTGTTGACGAGGGTACCTCCCACAGGGGGGTTTGTATTTTTTTCAAGACAAGATCCCCGACCAAAAAGGCGCGGCCACGGACATTCCGACTGTGATAGCGACGCAAGCTTTGGAGATACCTTGCGGACTAGATTATTATGATGTCCCTAGCTTCCTCCAACTGATCAAGTTGAACCAGTCGGTTATCATTGGATGTGTCTTCTATGTAAGCCCGAACTCGCGGAGAGCTGAACTCTAACTCGGTTGGTAGCATAGCCTCGGCACCATAGACCAGAAAGAAAGGGGATTGCCCTGTTGCCCGACTAATCGTGGTTCTTAGAGACCAGAGAATAGATGGGAGTTCTTGTACCCACCGCCCTACGTATGGCTGTAGTAGGTCAAATATCTAGGCCTTGATACCTTGTAAGACCATGCCATTAGCACACTCAACCTGCCCATTGCTCTGCGGGTGTGCCACAAATGCATAACAGATCTTGATGCTGAAGTCGTCACAGAAATCTTGAAATACGCCGCCCGTGAACTGAGTGCCATTGTCCGTTATGATGCGGTTAGGAACCCCGAATCGGTATAATATACTCATGATGAAGTCCTTTGCTCTTGCCGCTGTTATGGTAGCAATAGGTTTTGCCTCAATCTACTTTGTGAATTTATCCACTGTGACAAACAAGTGTGTGAACCCTCCTAGCACTTTCTTGAAAGGCCTGACCATGTCAAGGCCCCATACTGCAAAGGGCCAAGAGATTAGGATGGTTTGAAGTTCTTGGGCTAGGAGGTTTGTTTGTCTTGCATAGAACTAATAGCCCTCACATATGCAAACTATGTATTTAGCATCTATTACTGCTATTGGCCAGAAAAATCCCTGCCTGTAAGCCTTTCCGACTAATGTCCTAGATGTGGCATGGTTGCCACATATGCCCGAGTGGATCGATTGCGGAATCTGCTTGCCCTTGCTGGGTGTGACGCAGCGCATGAGGACTCTGGATGCACTTCTTCAGTACAGGTCTTCTCCGACTACTAGGAAACATTTGCTTCGACGTTTGATTTGTTCGGCTTGAATGCAATCTTCTGGGAGTTTATCATCCAAGAGGAATTTGAGAACAGGAGTCCGCCAATCTTGAGATATATCAATACTTCTTTTGTTGCCGGGGTAGGTTCAGCCCCCAACTGTTCTGGTACTGGTTTCTTCTTGACCGATGGCTCCATTAGTTGTTCGACGAAAATCCCAGTCAGGACCACCTCTCTCTTGGATCCCATGTTAGCCAGTTCATCTGCAGCATCGTTGTATTGTCGTAGGACATGAGTTATCTCCAGCCCATCGAACTTATTTTCCAGCTTTCTGACATCCTGACAGTACGCCGCCATGGTATCGTCGAGACATGTCCAGTCTTTCATGACTTGGTTGACCACAAGTTGGGAATCCCCGTGCACAACAAGTCAGCGAATGCCGAGTGATACAGCAATGCGGAGCCCGTGGATGAGCGCCTCGTACTCGGCGACATTGTGGGAAGCTGGAAAGTGAATCTGGAGAATGTACTTGAGTTTTTCGCCGGTGGGTGATGTCAGAACGATGCCGGCCCCAGCGCCGCCGATCCGTAGAGAACCGTCGAAGTACATTGTCCAGTACTCTAGCTTGTCTGTCGTTGTAGTCGTCTGAACTTCTGTCCACTCGGCCACAAAGTCAGCTAGAGCTTGAGATTTGATTGCTGTCCGTCGTTGAAAGGTGATGTCAAATGCCATCAACTCGAGTGCCCATTTAGCGATTCGGCCGGTGGCCTCACCATTGTGCAGGACATCCCCGAGTGGATATGATGTGACCACCGTGACTTGATGCAACTAGAAATAGTGCACCAGCTTTCGGACAGTGATGTGTAGGCCGTATAGCACCTTCTGGACCTAAGGATTTCTCATCTTTCAGTCAGCTAAGACCTCGCCGACGAAGTAGACTGGCCATTGAATTTTTTGTATATGACCTGGCTCGGATCGCTCGACCACCAACACCATGCTGACTACCTAACTCGTTGCCGCCAGATATAGCATTAAAGGCTCTTGGGGCATAGGTGATGCCAACACTGGTGGTGATGTGAAAAACTTCTCGAAGTCTTCGAAGGCTTGCTGGGCTTCGGGAGTCCATTGGAAATTATCTGCTTTCTTCAGTAATTTGAAGAAGGGCATGCCCCGTTCGTGTAGTTGGGAGATGAATCGGCTGAGTGCCGCTATGCAGCCTGTCAGCTTCTGGACGTCCTTCTGGCTAGTCGGGGGGTGCCTTGTTCATGATTGCATTGACTTTCTCTGGGTTGGCCTCGATGCCTCAACGTGATACGATGAAGCCGAGTAGCTTGCCAGATGGCACACCGAAGGTGCACTTTTCTAATTTCAACTTCCTCTTGAATCTTCGAAGATTTTGGAAGGTTTCCTCCAAGTCGGCGATGAGGTCTTCTTTGGACTTTGTCTTGATCACCACATCATCAACGTATGCCTCCACGTTGCGCCCGATTTGAGTGTGCAAACACCGCTAAATTGCTCGTTGATACGTTGCTCCAGCGTTTTTCAAACCGAACGGCATAGTGATGTAGCAGTATGCGCCAAACGGCGTGATAAAAGACGTCTTTAGGTAATCCTCCTCCTTTAGGCTGATTTGATGGTATCCCGAGCAACAGTCGAGAAAGCTAAGAAATTCGCACCACGCAGTTGAGTCCACCACCTGATCTATTCTCGGTAGACCAAATGGGTTTGGGGCACGTCTTGTTCAAGTCAGTGTAGTCGATGCACATGCGCCATTTACCGTTCTTCTTCCGGACCAGAATTGGGTTTGCCAGCCAATCCGGGTGATAGACCTCCTTGATGAACCTGGCTGCGAGGAGCTTGGTTATCTCCTCCTGAATAGCATCTTTGCAGTCCTGTGCGAAGCGCCGTAGCCATTGCTTGACTAGCTTGGTGTCTGTCTTGACATTGAGGGCGTGCTCGATCACCTCCCTTGGTACACGAGGCATGTCGGAAGGTTTCCTAGTGAAAATATCCCTATTCTCCTACAGGAAGGTGACGAGCGCATATTCCTATTTGGGGTCGAGTCTGGTCCCGACTAGAGCAGTCTTGGAGGGGTCGGAAGGGTCCAGGGGGATATTCTTCGTGTCAGAGTCCACTGAAATTCCCAACTTTGCTGCTTTTTTCGCCGGAACTTGATCATCCTCAACTTCTGCTGTGGTGGCTTGCCAAATGCTAGTGTATCTGACTGCTGCTTCCTGAGATTGAGACAACTCACAGCTCTCTTTGTTGTAGGTGAAGGCTTGCTTGACATCGCTGCGAAGGGAAAGAACTCTGGCTGGCCCAGGCATCTTGAGCATCATATAGGTATAGTGTCACACTGCCATGAATTTGGCTAGCGCCGGCCGTCCGAGTATCGCGTGGTACGTAGTCTCGAAATCGGTGACCTTGAAGCAGATGTTTTCTATGCAGAAGTTATCCCGTGTGCCGAAGGTGACCAGCAAGGTTATCTGTCCGAGGGGTGTTGAAGATAGGAGTACCCCGTGGAAAGGCGCCATACTCGGCCACAGCTCTGAACGAGGAATCTTCATCTCATCCAGGGTCTTGGCAAATAGAATGTTGAGCGCGCTACCTCCATCTATGAGGACCTTCTTCAACTTGATGTTCTTGACGACCGGGTCTAGGACGAGTGGATAGCGTCCTGGGTGTGTAACCCAATCGGGGTGATCCGCGCGGTCGAATGTGATGGGCATCTCTGACCAATGAAAATATTGGGGGGCGTCTGCTGTGGAGACCACGTTGATGTCACGTGCTGTTATCTTTTGCTTCTGCTTGGACTCGTACGCAAACGGCCCTCCGAAGATATGGTTGAGCTTACCCTATGGATCTTGATAATCACCGGCTGTGCCCGGATCTGGCTTGTCTTTATCCTTGTCGGTGCCAAACATTGAAGCCTACTCGGAAGCAAACTTCTTGAGCATGAAGCAGTCTTTGGCCGCATGCTTGCCCTTGGGATGAAAGGGGCAGGGCCCGTTCATAACTTTCTAGTACTCATTATTCCTTGGGGGCCACGATTGAGTGCGCTCCATGTTGGCCACCATGTTATCCGACTTTCGGTTGCGGCTGCCGGATTTGTTCTATGCTAGCTCATCATTGGCTTTCTGGTCCTTCTGCTAGGGGTCTTTTTTGTCATCGAGGGCCTGAGCGACCACCTCAGCCGAGTCAGCGTACTTGTTCGCCATATCGAAGAGAGCCCTGACAGAGGTTGGAGGCTTCCGAGTAAATTTAGCGATGAACAGGGTGTCCTTGACTCCCTTGCGGAAGGCGGCAATGATGACCTCGTCCTTGATCATTGGGATTGAATTTGATGCATCTGGGTGCCCGATCTTCCGATAGGTTCGATTTGGTGACGTGAAGACGTTCACGTTTCGAGGCTTCCGATCAGCGATCGTCACCTCGCAACCTCTACACCCACACGTCTAGTTGTTATCAATCACGGTCTCACATAGTCGACCTCACCACGAAGGTTTTATCCCTACAAGCAATAGAAGAAACTCACAGGAACAAGAAAGAATACAATCTGAATTGCAAATGAATGTTTAGCACATGAAGTTGGGGTTCTACAAACCGATCTAGACCGCGAAACTGCAATCGCAGAATAATCTAAGCAAAACCCAACACTAAACGATGATGGCTACTATATATATATGAGTTGGGACGTCCTAGGGTTAACCCTAGGGCACACACCCCTTGGGCTTTGCCCACGACACAATTACAAGGCCCAAGGCCCAAACAGAATTGGATTAGAAGAAGTATGTATCTTGTTTTGATGATTTCAGACAGCTCAAGAGGAATTTTGATGTGGGACCAAAACTATCTGAAAGTAGACTCCATAAGCTTTCCAACAAGTACTCATGGCCCTGAGAGTCCTTCTGGATCAGCGGCTAGGTCCATTTGAAGTTGATGCTGTCAGGAGGCCCGAATCCGAATCTAAAACGTGCAGAACTTCATCTCTTGCCTTCTATGGACCAAAAGTGACGTGGTGATGTAGGAGAAGACTTTGGTAAGGTCTTGGTTTGGTCCCCAATCAACTTCTTTGATCATCCATGCATTCCTTGCGCTCAGTCTCTTTCCCTTCACCCAAGCAAGTATCTCTGCAAACGAGAACACACAAAATTCATGGTGCAGTAATGCCTGTTCAAATATATAACACGTAAATCTTACAAAGAAAGCATGCACATTTGGTTGATGAGTATAGAAGGTAGCTATGGTCATATCCGAGTTAGTGATGTCCTCATCATCCTCCCCTTCTTGATTGGAAACCGTTCGCGGTTTCACCTTGTCATTAAGCCTGATGAACATATCTTTATCTTTCATAACATAGGGTGAGGTAGTGTTGTGAACTTAGCACTCATTGTACCAAGGTACTCTCATTATCCTGCAAAAGGTTAGTCACAGAAGAAAGGACAACAAGGGGTTGCTTCTCTAAATGACACACTTTATTTTTGTAAGCAAAATTCTGAGGTGGAGAAACAAATTTCTCTCGCATAAGCATTTTCATATCATTCCAAGTTTGAGGCAATCTATCAGGTGAAGACCCTATTAAATCTTGCCACCATATTAAAGCATGAGAAGTCAAGACACTAGTAGCGTTCTTAATCTTTCGTTTATCACACATATGACGATGAGAAAAAATTTTATCAATTGCAACTTCCCAACTCATGTGTGCTTCAGCACCAACTCCATTATACGAAGGGGGAGATGACACAGTCTTACCTTCACCTGTCGAAGGTGATGTGGCAGCTATGGTAGAGGTCTCATCCAAATTCTTCATCTCCTTTTCATCCTTGGTGTGATCTTTCGTGCTCTTAGCAATCGCCTGAAGGTCTTGTTGTATAGAGTTCATGCTATGTCAACACATTCCTACCACTGTTAGTAGAAAATAGAAAACAACACAAAAGCGTTATCCCTATCAACTACTAGGTAGTGGTTGGTGGAATCACATACTCTCAAGTAACCAAAAGCGTCTTACCAAACTCTTATGATATTCTTACCGATTGAAGCAAGTGGTACGACCGGAGAGGTGGGATGTTAACAGCGGTGAGTGTTGCGATTACTCAGATCAAATCTGTACTGATAAGAAGTTTGTGGATCTCGGGAGGCTCAAAAGTATGGTAGCAAGGATTAGCAAAAATTAATAACAGAATAGCAAAGCTGAATAAGTGTTCCAAATACTTGTAGCAGTCGCTGGCCGAGACACGTTACTAGAACCAGCCTAACAAGCGAGAGTAAGAAACAAAGGACTTAGGACAACTCTTTGTCACCAAGTCTCTCGAAAATCTTGAAAGATCAGCTCAGCAACACTGCTCACTGAAAATAGCTTTCTATCCTTTTCTTTTTCTATTTTTCTCTCTTTTTTTCTCTTCTCTTTTTTTTCTTTTTTTTTCTCTTCTAGGAGTACACCTAGTACACAAGAAGCAACCACAAAAATTGGTAGCTCGATATAATGCACGGAGTGACCTTGGAAAAACACGCAGAGGTGCTCTGAAAAGCGTGCAGAAACTCTAGGGCTTGAAAAGTCAGTCTTGCAGGCCAAATTTCATGATTTTAGGTCGGCTGAACCTGAAGAAGTGGGGGAGGAGCGGATGTAAAATTTTCTATAGATGTCCGCAGATATAAAGTTTGCCCAATTCCGAGTCCATATGCAAAAGTTATGGATGTTTTAAGATAGGTAGCGCGAACTAGGGTTTCACGGCTCAACCCTGTTGCTCCGGCTAAAGTATAAGTGCCAATAGGTCAAGCAGGCTAACAAGGAGGCTAGCGGTGCAGGGCGATTGACACAAGGTAGCTTGCGACCTATCTAAAAAGGCTTACGAAAGCGGGTTAAAAGCTCAAGGCGGCTTGCAGTCCAAAACCGAGTAGAACTTGATCTCTCAAGGCAGGCTCTCACGCAATGCAAAAGCTAGAACTAGAACCACGGACACGACTCTATACCAACAACCACTAACTTGACCTAGGACACAGACTCAACAAAGCGAAACTGAAATTAAACTTGCGAAGGCACAAAGGGGTTTGGATAGGGGATAAAACTAACACAACGAAGAACACGGTGGTAATAAATCTTTGGGTTTTCTGGACTCTAGGTAAGGGAAAACAAAACTTAACAGAAGAAAACACAGATGATACCTATCGGGCAACCTGATGCTCTGATACCACTTGATGCGGCTGGGTGCCCGATCTTCCAATAGGTTCAATTTTGTGACGTGAAGACGTTCATGTTTTGAGGCTTCCGATCAGCGATTGTCACCTCGCAACCACTACACCCACACGTCTAGTTGTTATCAACCATGCTCTCACGTAGTCGACCTCACCACAAAGGTTTTATCCCTGCAAGCAATCGAAGAAACTCACAAGAACAAGAAAGAACACAATCTGAATTGCAGATGAATGTTTAGCACACGAAGTTGGGGTTCTACAAACCGATCTATACGGCAAAACTGCAATGGCAGAATAATCTAAGGAAAACCCGACCCTAAATGACGATGGCTACTGTATATATATGAGTTGGGACGTCCTAGGGTTAACCCTAGGGCGCACATTGTCACAGCCCTAGATTTAATTTCACTTAATTAGTGTTATGCCCTACTATCATTAGAGTGCACAATTTAAACTTTTGCATTGTCACTTCATGTAAGTTAAAATTTGCAATAATAATACCCTAAATCGGCAAAAACAAAACACTACTAAAAAGTGCATTTTCATAATAGGATGCATATGCATTTGTATGGCCTAAGGAATTTCTAAAAATGATTGGTCAAACATAAAATCATGGAAAAATTCCTGTAAACACTATCCGACATAATTAATCCACTGTACATTTTACATGATTTTATCACTTCAGCAAGTACTTCAATAAAATCCCTCAAATCAGCTAGACTAGGGAGCTAGCTAAAAATGAATGGGGACAATTCTAAAATTCACCAAATAAAAATGAAGATTAATTAGGCAGTGAAATTCTACCAAAAGGTGTGTCAACAAGAACCCTACCACCAGTAGTTTTGGCTCAATGTAATTCCCAAAGAAATCACATAAAATAATAAGAGCAAAGCCCTAGGGACATAAATTACACTGCAGAAAAACTGGATCATTACCCCTATTTTGCATTTTCACCAAAGATAAACCAGACCACTTCTAACCATGAAAATTGGTCAGCAGGTTAAACACATCCTCCCCTACCTCCAATAATTTTTCCATAAATTATACTCCTTGGTAACCTGCTGAGATCACCGATGCAAGACAGCTATCTAGCACACTTTTCCAGACTTAGTCTCTAGAGAATTCTCCTCTCTATTTCACTTCCAAGTGGGACCCACAAGACCATGGCCCACTTGTAAACCTCAGCACTGCTTGGGATAGAGTGCTTCACCCAAAATCCTAACCATCCTATTAGGTGTAGCCCCCGACTTTGTGCTTAATTGTGAAGACAATTAAACATAAAGTCAAAGATCTTTAACCTGGAAGTCTTTCCCGAGTAGATTACTACTGGTATATGAGACTCTTCGGTATCATGTCAACCGGAATATAATTTATAGTCTTGCCGAGTAGGAGGCTACTCGTATATAGGACTCTTCGACTTTATGTCAGTCGGAATATGAGTTTATAGTCTTTTCCGAGTGGCGTCCCACTCAAAAGCTAGACTCTTCCGCATCATGTCAGCGGGAATAGATATTTATAGTCTCTCCCGAGTAGTGCACTACTCGAAAGTTAGACTCTTCAGCGTCATGTCGGCTGGGATAATGTCGCTCATGGCAACTGATGGGTACGCATGTAGGCCGAGTACCACTTTATGAAAATAAATCCATTATGTGGTCAGGTGTTCCCGAGAAAGATACCTGCATCCCCAATTTTAATGAAGACCAGCTTGTGATCCTTGTAAGGATATATCCTCGAGACCTGGTGGATAAAACAGATACCCAAACATATATGTTTAGCAGTAAGGCTTTCATGAAGCATATCTGTTTACCTCATCGATTCCTGTGGGTAGCACCAGCGCTATAATTTCAACTCAGCCTGCGGGCGGCCCACATGGAGCATGCTACTGTAGGAACTCATGTCTTGTCGGCCCAATACCAACTGTACAGGCCTGGGCCCATCTAGTCGGTACAGGCTATAAAAGGATGGGGAGAGAGAAAAAGATTCCATCGTCTTCCCCAAAGCAGCCAATCTCTTCGTCTTCCACTTTCGCGCCTAGCTTTTCGCCTCCCGCCCGGCTAGGGTTAGCAGCAGCTGTTCCCCACCTGGACTCGGGCGATTTCAATCCTCTTCGTTTATTCCAAGCCCCCGATTTGCTTTCCCCCAAATCTCACCACCTCCAGTCATGCCGAAGGCGACAAATCCTGCGGGTGCGCCAGGGAGTTCTTGGCCGATCTCGGATTGCGGCTCGGTGAAGCTGAGATGGCTGGAGAGCGAGCTGAAGTTGCCCAGCCAAGAAGTGATCCGTTGGCGGTCGGCGAGGGATGAGTCGAGCCCCAACCCCCGGCCTGGTGAAACGGTAGTTTTCGCCTCTTTCTTTGATCGGGGCTTGTGTCTTCCGTCGTCTGATTTCTTCCGCCGCATCCTTGATTTCTACGGGCTGGAGTTGGTGCATTTAAATCCCAACTCGATCCTTCAGATCTCCATATTCGTTACTCTTTGCGAGTGCTTTCTGGGTGTTGAGCCCCATTTCATCCTCTTCCGACACTTGTTCCATGTCAAGCCCCAGCCTTCCAAGAGTAATATCAGTGTGATTGGGGGGGCTGGTCTTCAACTAAGGAGTGATGGGAAGAAAACATATATCGATTTGCCCTTGAAATCTTCTCTGAAGGGCTGGCACAAGGAGTGGTTTTACTGTGCCGATCTAGCTCCTTCCTTGCGCCCGTTTACTGGTATGCCGCCGGCGGTGTTGCCAAGCTGGTCTTCGGAGCCAACCTTTGAAGAACTGGGCCAGGCACATATATTGCTGACGAAGATAGATGACCTCAAGAGGGCCGGCTTGACAGGGCCCTGGGTAGCTCGTCGTTTCCTAACGAGACGTGTCCAGCCGCTGAAGTTGAGAAGCGCTTTCGGCTGGGCCTTCAAAGGTAAACACGATCCCGACCGGGTGAGCAGCGAGACGGCGGACAAGGGGGGCAGTGACCGATACCTTGTTCGGCTACTTCTCTGAAGGGGTCGTTGCCACCGAAGATGATAACCGCCGAGTTGCCGCCTATAGCTTCATCCGGCCGCGAACCAAGGTAACCTTCTACCTTCTTCCGTGGTGAACGCCTGTGGAACGGTGATTGTTCAACCTTGCGTGATGGCATCTTGTCGACTTGCTTGTAGTGGCATGAGGAATTTGATGAAGATTCTCGTCCATTGTCTGCGGTCGCGTCGAGGAAGAGGCCGAGGAGTCCCTCTGATGCCCAACCCGACTCCAAGAGAGCGGGGAAGAAGCCGATTTTATATCGGGGCGAAGGGGCCATGACAGCGCGCGCCGTGAGCGGCAGCTTGAAGATAAAGGACACCGCTGCCACAACGCCCACGCGGTCGAGTCCCAGGCTAAGATCAGCAGGCTTGGGCTCGACGTTGTCGTACTCTGCAACAGCGCCGCCGAGGGGCCGACCAGAGCGGAGGCCGATTGGGGCGAAGGAACCCGAACCAACCATACCAGAGTCGAGGCCGACCCAGGCTGATATGCCTCCGCCATCGATGACACCAACCGGGGCGAGTGCCGATGCCAGCGCTTCGCCGGGGAGCGGGCAGGGTGGCAGCAAGCTGAAGTTCTCCAAGAGGTGCGCTACTCCGGGCCTTCTGTAGTCGTTGCATGTTAAAATGCAGTCCTGATGTCTTGCTTCGTTGTGCAGGAAGCGGGCCGATATCGACCTCAAAAAGGTTGACCCATCTGCTCCACTTGATGAGTCTGCCCCAGCCGAGCCAGCGGCAGTGGACACACCTGCTGAGCCGGCGGCCAGCTCGGTCGCGGAGACCGAGGTAGCTTCGACAACAGGGCCACTTCCGCCACTCGACCAAGAGGTGGCCGTTGAAACTAAGGCCCCAGCCCCCGAGGCACCGTACGTCGCGGACGCGGGGGATGGAACCCCCGAGCCGGTCCCCGATGTTGTAGGGGAAGGCGGTGCCGAGGCCAGGACCCCGTCGCCGTCATGGTTATCGTCATCGCCATCGTCGCCGTTGCCGCCGCCACTGGAGATCCCGCATTTGCCTCGGATCAAAGCTCCCCCACGTGTGATGCCCCGGACCTTCACGTGGACCACTCGCGACGGCACTATGAAAAGCTTCAGGCTCGATGAAGTCGTCGCAAGGAGAGAGCGCGAGAGCCTGCTTCGTGCCGCCATCAACGGGTCCCAAGGGGTCATGGTATGATTCTTGTAGTGAAGCTCCAGCAATCTTCTTGTCTTGATGTTTGATTCTGTCGTCGGTTTGTTCCTTGTCCCGAGCAGAAGCTCGTCGACCGCAACGAGGCGATGACAGAGATCCTGGTCGAGATGGCTCCCCACCTCGCGGAATTACAACAGCTCCGGGCATTGAAGGCCGAGATGGAGGCGCGTCACATGAGGAGGGAGGCCTGGCTGAAGAGCGGCGCTGATCAGCTCAGGGCTGAGACATGGGCCCTAGCCGAGAAGATCAGAGGTAAAATCCTCGAGCATATCTCCCCGACTGGACCGTTGGTGTAATCATCCAGCTACGTCGATCCGACTGCTTGGTGGTGTCATGACTGCGTGATTGAGCTCTTGGCTAATCTATGGTGCAGACCTCAAAGCGGAGAGGGAGTCGCAGCTGAAGGAGGCCGAAGAAGCCAAGGCCGAGCTTGAAAGGGTCAAGGCCGACCTGACAAAGGCCAACACCGAGCTTGACCGGGAGAAGTCCGAGTTGGAGAAGGCCGTCGTCGAGCTCGGTAAGGAGAAGGCCGAACTGGAGAAGACCGTGGCCGGGTGGGAGGCCGACTACGAAAGTAAGTCCTCAACCCGACTGTGATCTCAGCCAATACATTAGTCACCCTGTGTGTAGCCGAATTTGACAAGCTTACTTGCCGGCCGATCTGGGCAGGCATGAGAGCCAACGTCCAGGCCCAGCACCGGTTCTACACGGAGGAGATAAGGTCAATCAGGGAGTCACGGGAGGCCCTCGTCGGGTCCGTGAAGGGGCTCCTTGACCTTGTGGATCCCCGCCCAGTGGGGACCAGCTGTAGCAGAATTCCTCAAATAATGGGGCGTCTCGAGGACGCGCCGAGTGCCCTGAAAAGGTACTCCGACGAGCGGGTTGCCGCCGGCGTGGCCCAGACCCTGGCAATGACCAAGTCTATCTACCCGAGGGCGGACATTGAGGCCATCGGGGAGGGATTTTCCGAGGAGACGACGCCCGAGGAAGCGCTGGAGCTGATCTCACAGGCGAAGCCGACTGCTGAAGCGATTACCCGAGACCTGGGTCTGTAAAGGCAATACATTTTGTAGTCGGTGTATACATATGCTTTCATATACGATCATGTGTGAATATATGTGTCGTGCCGCCAAACTTATTATTCGGTTGTCATTAGCTTTACCCGACCATGTAGCATGCACCGAGCTAGTTCGATGGAACTTGATAAAAATCGTTCGGAGGAAGATGCTATACTCGGGCAAACGCATCAGTCGTGGCAAGGCTTCATAACCGAGGTGAGATAAGCTTGTATGTTATTGACAGAACACATATATACATGCAGCCCCCGACTCACTACTCGATTGGAACAAGCGGCGTAGTGAGTCAGGAAAAACTGTACACATGGAAAAAGTAAAACTCAGGTATAGAAAGGACGTAGCTGTTCTATATTCCATGAGTTGGTGATGAGGACGCCGTCTTTGGTCTTCAGTCGGTAGGCGCCTGGCCGCATGACCTCGGCTATAATGAACGGCCCTTCCCAGATGGGGGATAGTTTATGCCTGTCCTTGGTGGTTTGTATCTTCCTTAGAACGAGATCCCCGACCAAAAAGGCGCGGCCACGGACATTGCGATTGTCGGTAGCGACGCAGGCCTTGAAGATACCTTGCCGACTGGATTGTTGCGGCGTCTCTTGCTTCTTCCAGCTGATCTAATTCGATCAGTCGGGTGCTGTTGGAATCGTCTTCGAGTAAGCCCGGACTCGCGGAGAGCCGAACTGTATCTCAGTCGGTAGCATGGCCTTAGTACCGTTAGACCAGGAAGAAAGGGATTGCCCTGTTGCCCGACTAATCGTGGTTCTGAGAGACCAGAGAACGATGGTAGTTCTTGTACCCACCGACCCGCATATGGTTGTAGTCGGTCGTATATCCTGGCCTTGATGCCTTGTAAGACTATGCCGTTGGCTCGCTCAACCTGCCCGTTGCTCCGCGGGTGTGCCACAGATGCATAGCAGATCTTGATGCCGAAGTCGTCGCAGAAATCTTGGAATAGGCCTGCCGCGAACTGAGTGCCGTTGTCGGTTATGATGCGGTTAGGGACCCCAAACCGGTATAGTATACTCAGGGTGAAGTCCTTTGCTCGTGCCGCTGTGATTGTTGTGACAGGTTTAGCCTCAATCCACTTGGTGAATTTATCCACTGCGACGAATAAATGTGTGAACCCTCCTGGCGCTTTCTTGAATGGCCCGACCATGTCGAGCCCCCATACTGCGAATGGCCAAGAGATAGGGATAGTCTGGAGTTCCTGGGCGGGAAGATTTGTCTGTCTTGCGAAGAACTGGCAACCCTCGCACTTGCGAATGATATCTTTGGCGTCTGTGACTGCGGTGGGCCAGAAGAATCCCTGCCGGTAAGCTTTTCCGACTAACGTCCTGGATGCAGCGTGGTTGCCACATATGCCCGAGTGGATTGAATGCAGGATCTGCTTGCCTTCCTCGGTGGTGACACAGCGCATGAGGACACCGGATGCGCTCCTTCCTTCTCCGACTAGCAGGAAGCTTTTGCTTCGACGCTTGATTTGCTCGGCTTGATTGCGATCTTCTGGGAGTTCGTCGTCCAGGAGGAATTTGAGAACAGGACCCCTCCAGTCTTGACATATGTGCAGCACTTCGTCGGTGGTCGGGGTAGGCTCGCCTCCCGATTGCTCTTGTGCCGGTTTCTTCTTGACTGATGGCTCCATAAGTTGCTCGACAAAGATTCCAGTCGGAACCGCTTCTCGCTTGGATCCCATGTTTGCCAGCTCATCGGCCGCATCGTTGTATTGATGCAGGACGTGTGTGATTTCCAGCCTGTCGAACTTGTTTTCCAACTTGCGGACCTCCTGACAGTATGCCGCCATTGTGTCGTCGAGACAGGTCCAGTCATTCATGACTTGGTTGACCACAAGTTGGGAGTCTCCGCGTACAACCAGTCGACGTATGCCGAGTGATATGGCGATGCGGAGCCCGTGAACAAGAGCCTCGTACTCGGCGACGTTGTGGGAAGCCGGGAAGTGGATTTGTAGTACGTACTTCAACTTTTCGCCAGTGGGGGATGTCAGTATGACTCCAGCCCCGGCACCGCCGATCCGTAGGGAACCGTCGAAGTACATTGTCCAGTACTCTAGCTTTGTTGTTGGTGTTGGGAGTTGAACTTCTGTCCACTCGGCCACGAAGTCGGCTAGAGCTTGAGATTTGATAGCTGTCCGTGGCTGAAAGGTGATGTCAAACGCCATCAGCTCGTTGTTTGACCGGCTTGGCGTCTGGCTTTACGTGTAGGGCGTGCTCGATCACCTCCCTTGGTACGCCCGGCATGTCGGACGGTTTCCACGCGAAGATATCTTTGTTGGCTTGGCGGAAGGTGACGAGCGCGTCTTCCTATTTGGGGTCGAGTCCGGTCCCGACTAAGGCAGTCTTGGAGGGGTCGGAAGGGTCCAGGGGGATCTTCTTCGTGTCAGAGTCCGCTGAAATTCCCGACGTTGCTGCTTTTTTCGCCGGAACTGGATCTTGATCGACTTCAGATGTAGCGGCTTGCCGGATGCTGTCGCGCCCGACTGCCGCTTCTTGTGTTTGAGCCAGCTCGCAGCTCTCCTTGTCGCAGGTGAAGGCTTGCTTAGCGTCGCTGCGGAGGGAGAGGACTCCTGCTGGCGCGGGCATCTTCAGCACCATGTATGTGTAGTGCGGTATCGCCATGAATTTGGCGAGGGCCGGTCGTCCGAGTATCGCGTGATACGCGGTCTCGAAGTCGGCGACCTCGAAGGAGATGTTTTCTGTGCAGAAGTTGTCCCGCGTGCCGAAGGTCACCGGCAAGGTTATATCTGCCCGAGTGGGGTTGATGACAAGCCGGGATTATCCCATGGAAGGGCGCGGTGCTCGGCCGTAGTTCTGAACGAGGAATTCTCATCTCGTCCAAAGTCTTGGCGAACAGGATGTTGAGCGCACTGCCTCCGTCGATGAGGGTTTTCTCAGCCTAATATTTTTGACGACCGGATCCAGGACGAGTGGGTATCGTCCCGGGTGGGAAACCCGATCTGGGTGATCCGCGCGTTGAAGTGATAGCCATTCTGACCAGCGCAGGTATTGGGGGGTATCCGTTGTGGAGACCGCGTAATATCCGCGCTGATAGCTTTTGCTTGCGCTTGGATTCGTACGCGAGTGGCCCCCCGAAGATGTGGTTGAGTTAGGCTTGGGGTCCTGGAAATCATCAGCCGGACCCGAGTCTGGCTTGTCCTTGTCCTTGTCGGCGCCAGATGATGAAGCCTGCTCGGAGGCAAACTTCTTGAGCATGTGGCAGTCCTTGGCCGCGTGCCGGCCCTTGGGTGAAAGGGGCAAGGCCCGCTCATGACTTTCTGGTAGTCGTTGTTCCGCTGGGCCGCGGACGACTGCGCTCCATGTTAGCCACCTCGTTGTCTGACTTCCGCTTGTGGCTGCCAGGCTTGTTCTGAGGCGGCTCGTTGTCGGCTTTCGCCCTGTTGTCTTTTTGTCGGGGCCCTTCTTCTCGTCGAAGGCCTCGCGACGGCTTCAGCCCGAGTCGGCGTATTTGTTGGCCATGTCGAAGAGAGTCCGGACAGTGGATGGTGGCTTCCGAGTGAACTTCGCGATGAGCGGGCGTCTTTTACTCCCTTGCGGAAGGCGGCGATGACGACCTTGTCTTTGATGCTTGGGATTGATTGCGTTCTCGGAAAACCTTTTGATGAATTCCCGTAGAGACTCGTTCTTTTTCTGATGCAGCTGGTAGAGGTCGTGCTCGGAAGCCGGTCTCTCGTAGTCCCCTGGAAGTTAGCGATGAACCGCTCCCTGAGTTGTCCCAGGAACCGATCGATCGCCTTGGGAGGCCTGTCAGCCATGTCCTCGCCGAGTCGGATAACGCGACTGGGAGGTAGTAGCCATGGCTCTGCTGTCGCCCCAGCAGCTTGAACTGCTAGGACGTAAACGTGAGCCAGGACTCTGGTTGGTCTTGCCGTCGTACTTTTCAATTCCGGTAGGCTTAAAGCCGACTGGCTATCGGACGTCCTGTAACTCCCGAGTAAAGGCTGGAATGCCTTCATTATCGTGAGGACTTGGGCTTCGGTTTTGGCGGTGTAGCCGATCGTAGTGGAGACCGAAGCGCTCGTGTTCATCCTCCAGTCGGCGGCGTTCGTCTTCTTCGCGTTCTTCGCGCCGGGCCCTTAGGGTGTGGCGAAGATCGCGTTGTAACCGCAATCGGAGTCTTGATTGGTCGGCGTCGTATTGGTGACGCCGCCGGTTGTCGTAGTTGTATTGCCGAGTGTTGTTTGGCGGGACTCTTCGTGCTGCCGGGTGGAGCCGGCTGCCCGTCGTCGTGCTGATGCAGATGACTCCGCCGCTGGAGAGCCCGTTCGACGGGTCGGTATGTGAGTGTTGCCTGACTGTTCTTGCTGCTGGCAGGCGGCAGCAGTAATCATCGCCTTGATCTTGGCGATGGTTGGTGTGGCCTGATGGTCCGGCCCAAACTGGAGCGTGTCCAGCAGAGTTGCGGCGGCCACGACGTTCTGTTGTGGCGTGATGAAGACATCGTGGTCGCCGACTTTGGTTTGGATGATCTGCTGCTGGGCGGCTCGCCCAGCTTGTCGAAGCCCGTCATTGCGAGCTTGTCGGTTGGCCTCCTCTTGTTGTTGTAGTCGGCGCGCCTCCTCATGTTGCTCCTCTTGCAGTCGGCGCACCTCGGAAGGTGGCGTTGAAGCCATGAAGATCTCGCGGGGGAGGAGGAAGCTTGCCAAGGTGGAGTCCGAGTTGATGCTCGAACCACCATCCGACTTAGCGTCGGACTCCGAGTAGTTTATCGGAGTTAGGACGACTCCGACCTCCCTAGATCCAATCTGAAACGGTTCATGACCGTGTCCAAACTGAATCGCTGGAGGTCGGGTCTGCTGCGCGGGTTGTAGATGCACAGTGTCGCCGAATCCGTACGGGAGACGGACGATCTCTCCCCCTCTCGGCCTAACCCGTGCTGGCTCAAGGCCTAGTGCGAGCCGGACGCCGAAGGAGAGAGTTGTCCCGATGTCCGGCGATGTGAGGGACTGTCGTGGTAGATCGTCGAAGGGGATGGCGACGTCCCTAAGGCCGACTGGCGCAACGCCGGCTAGCTCCTCGGCTGGCAAGATCGGATCTGCCTCAGCCAAAGAAAGGTTGCCGAGTTGATCGGCGACGAAATCAAGGCTCCCGAAAGTGATGGTGTCTCCGTTGGAGAACCTGTCGCCCTTGACTCCGTTGATGGGATCCATCGAATCTGTTGATGGCTCGACTCGCCGGTCCCCTACCTGGCACGCCAACTGTCGATGCTTTGCACCGGCAATAATACTATGGGGGTACTTGGCGACCTGGAATTCGGTGGATTGCAGAGGAACACAAGGGAATTATACTGGTTCAGGCCCTCAATGTGAGGTAATACCCTACGTCCAGTTGAGGTGTTATTCCTCTGAGGTGTATTTGTGATCAATGATCTGGTGTCTCCTCATAGGGCGCCCTGCCTCCTTTAATATACTAGGGGACAGGGGTACATGGTAAGGATCCCAGTCGGATACGACCAAGGGATTTCCTTATTAGAGATAGAATCCTATCCGACTAAGGCTATGTTTCCTTATTGTACAAGACACAGCCTGCCGGGTGCTATCTTATCTCTAATTACATGGTCTGGCCCATCCTCTATCCGAGTGGCCCATGTGCTGGTAATGAGGTACCCAGGGCCCATGGCTCCCACACCTCCTCACTTTCACCTAGGTTTTCACAACATGGACCCACTAGACATAGTCTAAATTTAGCCAAAAATGTGTAGAAAAATGTTGTCTTACATGTGGGACCCACCCTGGACACTGTGGAACTGGAGTAGCTCAGCAGTTGCATGTCAAACGTGTCAGCACCCTGTTCTTCTTCTCCCTCACACAGTACACAGAGACACAGAGATGAGCATAGCACTTGGAGACCTCGGCCATTTTGCCTCAAACTTCACCAGCAACACCTCTCTCCCTTCCTCTCCACGTTCCCACCGAGAAAACCAAGAAAACCTCCAAGGATCACCGGAGACCGAGCCATTTTTCTCCTCTGCTGAAGGTGTTCGGTTCAGCCTGAGCTAGCTCCGGTGAGCTCCACCTTTTCCCAACCACAGGAACATGATGAGCACCTCCTAATCATTCCACTTTCATATTACACAACCCTAGGTTCGCTGATCGAAGCAGCCACATCACCGCCGTGCTCTGTCTCTGCTCTATAGCGCCACCGCCGTGACACTATCGCCGTTCCGGCCGATCCAGGACGCCACAGGCCGAGCCCTTGCTCCAACGTCGTCGCCTCACCTCTAGAAGCTAGCTGGCCGAAGAAATCGAGGTATGATGCCGTGAAGCTAGAGATCGGCGTCGTCGTCCCCAAGTCCGACTGCCTTCCGCCATAGTCGATTACTTCGCCTCTAGTTAGTCCACTCCGATTCCTTGCATGCCTACCATCCCTAAGAAGCCTATGACCTGGTGGACACCTTACCTCGGCCGCAGATTGACCAAAGAGAGCTGCCGTCATGGAGCTGAGAAATATCACCGCTGCCGAGCCATCTCTGACATTGCTGCTGTTGCGCTGACCCTGCCGAACCCCGCGCGAGATCTGGTAAGCCTCCTAGAGTCTTTTAAAGACACATGCATGCACCGGCTGGACCGAAATATGCCCATAGCTCGGATTGCTTCAACGTCCCGAGATGCTTCTCCGCTCGTGCCGCTGTCGCATCTGTTTCCGACCACCATTGGGGATGAGACCACTACCAATAGCTTCGCCTTGGTCCCCTCTACACTTTCTCTTTTGGTCACTACCCGAGCCGCGCCGCCGTTCGCCGCCAGCGCCGGCGAGTAGAGCCGGCGGCAAGCCAGCCCCGTGCCTCCTCTGTTTTGTGCCGCCGACAGGTGGGCCCGGGCTGGAAGGGACATAAGAAAAGAAGAAGAATTAGAAAAATGATTAAGGGAAATATTTTTCCAACAGAAAAATGGTTAAACTTTATAAATCCATAACTATTTCATTTTAACTCCTTTTTGAGTGAACCAAATTTTGTTAGATTCATAAAAATATGTACTTTATTTTTGTAAAATAAAAAGTAGCACACACAGTAGAGAAAATAACCCCTAAAATTCATCCTACTAATATACCTATGTTAATTATTGCATGAATTATGTATAAAATTGATATATTTGTTCTAATTTCAAATTTTCTCAAACCTAGGATCAGTAAGCTCCTTTTTGGCATAATTGTCATTTCTGTAAAGTATTACAACACTTTTATATACTAAAATGTATTTCCATAATCATTAATGTATACGGACTTCCAAAATTTATAATAAATTGTTTATAAATCCAAATTGAGTAAACTCAACTTTGTTAGAACCAGTATGTTATGCTCTTTTATATAAAAATACATGCCTTCTTGAAATATTAATAGAAAATGTCAGTCAAATATAATAACTTAAGGTTACAATAAAATATTAACAAAACTGCCATTTTTCAGCTTTCCTATCTTGTTATTTTTGTAACTCATAAACCGTAAAAGATTTTGGAGTGTTTCTTTCACTAAAATTCACTTTAAGATGTTAAATACCTACTGTAT
The DNA here is from genome assembly GCA_003991445.1 of Oryza meyeriana var. granulata. Classification (NCBI taxonomy): domain Eukaryota; kingdom Viridiplantae; phylum Streptophyta; class Magnoliopsida; order Poales; family Poaceae; genus Oryza; species Oryza meyeriana. Next base: position 125,157 of record RYFJ01000676.1, on the reverse strand, counting down.
TTATCTCAGCATTTATTGGTCATTTTTGCATAGACATGTTTAATTGATTCTTATTTGCATATTCGCCTTTTATCGGTAGATTCAGACAATTCGTAGTACGAAGAGCAACAACCAGAAGTTGAGTGTGAACCATCGCAGCAGCAAGGCAAGCATCTAAGCATATTGAACCAATGTCTTTAATAAATTGATTTGTTTGCGAAAACAGTATCTATATGCATGTTCAGTCCTTTTTAAAATGGGAAAACAGATAGAGTCAATATTGCCCCATTTGTATGCATTTCCATTCCTTGGTTGTTGATTCCATGTTTTTACCTTGTCACCCTTGGTTAAGGACTTTGGGATACTTTTATTTTATCGAATGCTTAGCCATGCTTATTTCTAGACTTAGAAAAATCCGATAGATGGAGCTATCGGTTCAAAACTAGTTTAATACGAATGGATGGATTAAAATCTGAAAAGAATAACTTCTGATTCATAATTAAGAATATGTTTGACTTGGACGGATGATAGGGCGATGACGGGATGGTGTTGCCCCGATGCATGTAGCTCCGTCTGGGTCGTTAAGGACCGAACATGTTGACGTCTATTCAAGCACCCTCCGTACTTCCACATGCTAGGAATGGGACGGCTTGACTCTGTAGCACGGGAAGCTGTGGACATCTATGCCCATCCGTCAGTTGTGAGGATGGTCTTTCCTTTGGAGGGCCTTGAGCGCGCCTGGTTTTGGCCGGAGGTGCCTCCTGCGACGGTGAGCCCGCCTTAGTCACCCTGTGTGTGGGGCTAAGTCGTTAGGGGCCCAGACGTGGTTTAGGTGGTTGGAGCTAAGCGTGGGAAAGGTTTTGTTGTGACCTCTAGTCTGCACTCAATGTGTAGAGTGTGGGTACCGACGGGTACGGATCAGTACGGATCAAACTAGAGTGTAGTCGTTTGGCTTCTATCACATCGTGTAGGTAAAGATGTACACCTCTGATCAGAGTAAGAACTATTCGAATAGCCGTGTCCACGGTTACAGGATGACCGCTTGATGTGTTAGTCAGTCTATGTTAGCATCCAACTTGGGATTTGTGGTTATGGGATTATGTGGTTATCATGACTTAGGATAGTCATGGATGGATGGGTTTATATAAGAGGCTTTGATGTTAAATATGGCTTGGTTTTAGCCATGAAAGATGGTATGCTTGTGTAGCATATTTATTTGAGCAATGGTGACCCATTGTTGATGTTAGAGCACGGGATTGTGCTCAGTTTCACCTCTTTTTCAGAACATATTACTTGCTGTCCTGAAATTTCAGATTGCTACTTTTCGCAAATGCTTATAGTTTCAAGGTATTATTTTGCTCAATAAACTTAGCTTTATGTAAAATCAGATCAACATAGCCATATTCCTTGATGTAGAGACCAGCATTACTCCTTTGTATTATTAATATTGTGTAAGTCTAGCTGAGTACCATTCGTACTCACGCTGCTTATCTTTCAGGTGAGGATAACGACGATGTTGGTGTGGTCTACTATTATCCCGCCGAGGGTGGCGAGGATAATGTGTAGTTGGAGTTAAGCTCTATCCCCAGTCGGTTGCCCTGTGGTTTGGTATGGCACCACTGGTTTTATCCCTTATGTTTACATTTCCGCTGCTATCTTTTGTGCTACTCTATGATGAATTAGGGTGTGAACCCTCTATGTAATATATATAACCCTGCTGCTCTTTTATCGATGTTTTTAGAGTACTTGTGATGTTTATCAATTGCTAAGATGAACGTGTGGACTAGAGCTTTCCTGGCTAGTCACACACTAGTTAAAGAATTTAGAATGATGAGATGCATGGATATTGATTCAACCGTAGACCATGTCCCAAGAAGTGTGTATCGTGTTTGGTCGCCACCTTCGTGTGGTTTGACGGGCACACTTCGCCGTTTCGGACTGGTGAATCAACTCTCCAAATATCTTCCTTATTTCTGAATTTCGGTGCTTTGGATTTGTATTATGAATGGGTAAATATTATGGCAAGGCTGCGATGACGATGGATGGTTACTGCGCTTATTTGGTTTTGATTCGAGATCCCATCCATCTAGATACTTCGCATTGTCATAGTAATTGCTCTCCATAATGCACTTCCAGGGTGTCCACACACACCCCTTAGGCTTAGCCCACAACACAATTATAAGGCCCAAGGCCTAAACAGAATTGGATTGGAAGAGGTACGTATCTTGTTTCGATGATTTTGGACAGCTCAGGAGGAATTTTGATGTGGGACCAAAACTATCTGAAAGTAAACTCCATAAGATTTCCAACAAGTACTCATGGGCCTTAAGAGTCCTTCTGGATCAATGGCTAGATCCGTTTGAAATTGATGCTGTCAGGAGGCCCGAATCCAAATCTAAAACGTGCAGAACTTCATCTCTTGCCTTCTATGGACCAAAAGTGACGTGGATGATGTAGGAGTAGACTTGGGTATGGTCTTGGTTTGGTCCCCAATCAACTTCTTTGATCAGCCATGCATTCCTTGCACTCGGTCTCTTTCCCTTCACCCAAGCAAGTATCTCTGCAAACGAGAACACATAAAATTCATGGTGCAGTAACGCCTGTTCAAATATATAACACGTAAATCTTACATAGAAAGCATGCACCTTTGGTTGATGAGTACATAAGGTAGCTATGGTCATATCCAAGCTAGTGATGTCCTCATCAGAATTGCACTTCTCGGAGAACCTTTTGATGAACTCGCGGAGAGACTCATTCTTCCTCTGGTGCAGCTGATAGAGATCATGCTCTGAAGATGGCCTTTCGTAAGTCCCCTGGAAATTGGTGATGAATCATTCCCAGAGTTCTCCCTAGGAGCCGATCGACCGCTTTGGGAGCCCTGTGAGCCATGTCCTCGCCCAGTCGGCCAGGGCGATTAGGAGGTAGTTAGCCATGGCTTTGTGATCGCCTCCGACTACTCGAATCGCCAGAGTGTAGACCATGAGCCAGGACTAGGGATTGGTCTTGCCGTTGTATTTTTCGATGCCTGTAGGCTTGAAGCCCGACAGCCAGTTGACCTGTTGTAGTTCCTCGGTGAAGGCGGGTATGCCTTCATCTGCATGAGGACTTCGGCTCCGATTACGGTGGTTAAACTGCTCGTGGTGGAGGGCCGAAGCGCTCTTCGTTCGTCCTCCAGTCGTGGCACTCATCCTCTTCATGTTCGCGGCGCCGAGCATTGATGTCCTGGCAGAGATCGTGTCGCAGATGGCTTCGGAGATCTTGGTTGTCATGGCGGTTGTACTGGGGACGCCGCCGATTGTTGTTGTTGGTGTTGCCGAGAGACATCAGTCGTGACTCCGCGTGCGGTTGACTAGAGCCAGCCGCCCGGCGCCACGCTGATGCAGACGAGACCGCCGTTGGAGAACCCGATCAGTTGGTCGGTATAAGGGTGTCGCCCGACTGTTGGTGCTGCTGACATGCAGCAGCGGTGATCATGGCTTTGATTCTTGCGATAATCAGGGTGGCCTAATGATCAGGCCCAAACTAGAGTGTATCCAGCAAAGTCGCAACGGCCACGACATTTTGTTGAGGTGTGACGAATACGTCGTGGTCGCCGACTCAAGTTTGGAGGATCTGTTGCTGAGCGGTTCACCCAGCCCTGTGTAGCTTGTCGTTGCGAGCGTCGCGTTCGGCCTCCTGTTGTTGTCGTAGTCAGCGAGCCTCCTCCTCTTCGCGCTCGTGTAGTCAGCGCGCCTCCTAAGTAGCCGTAGAGCCCTTGGACGCCATGAAGACTTTCGGGGCAAGAAAAGGCTTGCCAAACTATTGTCGGAACTGCCGTTTAGATTGCTGTCCGACTTAGAGTCGGAGTTTGAGTAGTCGATTGGTGTGATCACGACTCCGACCTCCCTAGATCCAATCTCGGGCGGCTCTGGGCCATGTCCAAATTGAACCATAGGGGATCGGGTTTGCCACGTCGGATGTAGATTGTACATGTTCGCGGTGTTGCCCAGTCTACATGGGAGATTGACGATCTCCCCCCTTCCTAGCCTGATCCTGGCCGGCTCAAGGCCGAGTCCTAGTCAAACACCGAAGGGGAGAGTTGTCCCAAGACCCGGGCAAGTGGAAGATTGCCGCAGCAAGTCGATGGTGGTCGCTGCAGCATCATGTGGGCCGACTGGCGCAGAGTCGGCTGTTTTCCCGGCAGATCGGATCGAGTTTGAGTCAGCCAGGGTGAGTTTGCCGAGCTTGTCGGCGACGAAGTCGAGGCTTCCGAACATGACCATGTCTCCAGGGGAGAAGCTAGTGCCGTCAACTCTGGTTATTGAATCCATCGAGCTTGTTGAGATTGATCGTGGTGAAGCCCCTACCTGGCGCGCCAACTGTTGATGTTTTACACTAGCAATATGAATATAGGGCTACTCGTCGGATCGAAACTCGGTGGACCGCAAAGGAACACAAGGGGTTTATACTAGTTCAGGCCCTCGACATGAGGTAATACCCTATGTCCAGTTGTGGTGTATTTCCTTTGAGGATGTATGGTGGTGGTTTTGATGACCTTGATGGATCTTCGATGTCCTGCCCTCAGGGGGCGCCCTGTAACATGTGGAAAAAAAAAGAAGGGAGCTTCCTGGGCCGGCCATGGGCAGGTCCGGCCCATCCAACCAGCCCCCACCCCTCTCTCAAGTGCTCCTCCTCCACCAGTGCTCTTTGGCCTCTCCCTCTCATGTTCCCTGCCTCTCCCTCTCACATTCTTGCCTCTCCCTCTCTCTTCCATGGCTGTCAAGCCCTCAATCCTCTCCCTACAGAACCAAATCCTTGGGGGAAACTAGCAAAACAGATCGAGCTCGACGAAAGGAGCAAGAAAAGGTGCATCTTCGGTGTAAATCCGTCCTTCCCCATCTTTTGCTGCTGCCCTAGGGTTTGGGGGTAACCAAGGTGAGCCAGGTTTAATCTTCCCCAGCACAACTTGGATGAATACAATGGAGTTTTACCTTGGGAAAGAATGGATTAGGGGGGAGTAAGGCTATTTGGGAGTTTCCCCCCGTTTTTCAGGTTAGCATTTTCTGCAGTTTTGCTTGGGGGAGCATTTTGGGTGACTTAGGGGCCGACCTAAATGTTTTGGTGAACTACAAAGTTGCAGAGGACCTTCCGATATATGTGTCTTTGAAATTTGGTGATTTTAGCTCAGGCGGTATAAGAGTTATGATTTTCCTATGTTGGCTGTCTTGTTCTGATAAAGTTCTGGACAGAACTGGATCTAGGAGGATTTTGAGACTCTTATCAGTGTTTTTAGCCTTTCCATGTATGAGAGCCTTGTAGTACTTTCTATTATGTTTCCAGATTGGTAAATACCATAATTTTTGGGTGAAGGGAACTCCAGTTATGGAATTTTTATTGTCAGCTGTACTGTTTCCTTAGCAGGTTTTCGAGTTAAGGTTTCAGCATTCTTTAGGCCATCTAAATAACTCTTTCTGCAAGGGTAAATAATACCAAAGTTGTATATTACGGAATTCTCTGTTCTCTGGTTAAATTTGATGATTTTTGGACATAAGGATCTGGAGTTATAAAAATGTGAAGCTTGCTGACTCAATTCTTGAGCAGATTCTGTTGTCTGTTTTTAATGGCAGTTTAGGCCATCTTAGAGACATGATTAAAATAAAAGCTCTACAGCAAAGTTGTAGATCTTGTTGTGTAGATTCCAAAAGTGTTTTTGTTTGCCATCATACCCTGTATTGTTTGAAAGATGCAAGGAAGTGAAGCAGCACTGCTGCAATTGTTTTGCTCGGATGTTGGGTTGGGGCATAGGAGCGCTTTAATTTCTGTAGCTACTTATTAGCATGAGTTTTTTTGCTTATCATATATTGTTAAAGCAGGTGGTATTACTCCGGATCGCACCTAGAGCGGTCAACCCTTCGTTGGAGGCAAGTAAACGTGGCGATGGTTTGCTACAAGCTTTAACTTGCTATTTATTTTACCTCTACCTTAAAATTTCAGAAATATACTTGCTATAATGTGGCCGCTCAAACCACGTTGTAATCATTTTGACATATGCTCTATGTTTTTCTATGGTGATATTTATGCTCCTATGTTTATGGTTTGATGATGCTCCGGTCGGTATGGTGGAATGAGTTGTGTTGGTTATATTGAGGTGTTCATGATGTTATATGCAGTTATCCTTCTTTTATAAGCCATTTGCATTGCATCTCAGTCATTCATGGGCATATGGAGTTATGTTGCCACTTGTAGCCGCGACCGTACCGGTACAGCATCGTTTATTGGGCATAACGATGTGGCTTCATACTTTGTTGGGTATGAAGGGAGGAGACATGGCATTTGCATTGCATATGCATTTAAATTTCTGGACCATGACATACATGCCTTGGTTTAAGGTTTTGGGAGAGTTTGTGGGAGGCTATGCCTCTCCCCAGTTTCGGTGGTGACTAATCCTTATCTTATATGCGGTTGTTTCGCTTGTTGGAGATAACTCATTGCTTGATGTTTGGTTAGCATGTAATTGAAGATTAAATCGATGCTTACTAATCTTGCAGTTTAGATAGCTTGATAATGTAGTTTACTTGCTGAGATTTCATATCTCACCCCCTTTTTCTATCTCTCCAGGTTCTCAAGTGGCTTTTGCTTGAAGGGTGGGAAAGTAGCAGCACACACTACTCATTCACGTCATCTATTAGTGTGAATCTTGTGTAATAATAATAATAGTACCAGAACTTGGAGCCTCTGTTCTTCAGATAACCTTAACTTTGACCTTGTGGTTGTTGTTAGATTGTTCTTGTCAGACTTTGTTTAATGCTGAGCTGATCATTAGGATGCTTTATCTTGTTGTGGTACTTAGTTTTATCTCTCCTAATGTCGTTAATTCCGCATTGCTCTGTTATAGAGGTCATGCTGCCGATTTTTTTTATGTTGGATAGCCTCCTCGCCATCCTTTTTGGGTTGCTTCTTAGGCAAGTTTTTTGTGGGGTGTTACATGCCCTGCCTCCCCTTATATACTAGAGGACAGGGTTACAAAGTAGGAGTCCCAGTTGGATTACGACCAAGGGATCTTCTTCTAGAGATATAACTTGTCCGACTAGGACTGTATCTTCCTTACTGTACAAGGCTAAGTCTACTGAGTCCTATCATATCTCTAATTACAAGGCTAGGTCCATCCTCTGTCTAAGTGGCCCAAATGCTTGTGATGAGGTACCTGGGACCCATGGGCCTAGCCTTGTAATTAGGGATATAGTAGGACCTGGCAGACTTTGCCTGGTACAATAAGGAATATGCAGTCCTAACCGGGTAAATTGTATCTCTAAAAGGAGATTTGTTGGCCATATCCGGCAGGGACTCCTACCTTGTACCCTTGTCCCCTAGTATATAAGAGGAGGCAGGGCACCCCATGAGGGCAGAAGAGATCAGAAGATCATAGATCAACACAAATCCTCAAAGGAATAACACCACAACTGGACATGGGGTATTACCTCACATCGAGGGCCTGAACCAATATAAATCTCCTCATGTTCCTTTGCAATCCACCGAGTTTCCATTCGCCGGGTACCCCGTATTCATATTGCCGGTGTAAAACATCGACAGTTGGCACGCAAGGTAGGGGCTTCGGCGAGATCTACATCAACAAGCTCGTGGATCCAACAACAGGAGTCGACGGCGATAAATTCTCCCCCGAAGACACAATTTCATTCGGAAGCCTTGACTTCGTCGCCGACATGTTCGGCAACCTTGCCTTGGCCGATGCAGGTTCAATCCAACTAGCCAAGGAACTAGTCGACTCCGCGCCAGTCGGCCAACAAGATACTGCAGTCACTGTCATCAATTTGCTGCGGCAATCTTCCACTTCGCCGAGCCTCAGGACAACTCTCTCCTTCGGCATCCGACACGTGCTAGGCCTTGAGCCGGCCCGGGTCAAGCTATTAAGGGGAGAGATCGTCAATCTCCCGCACGAGCTTAGCAATGTCGTGGATCTACATCTTACACGGTAGACCCGATCCCCCACAGTTTAGTTTGGACATGGCTCAGAGCCATTCCAGATTGGATCTAGGGAGGTCGGAGTCGTCCTTACTCCGATCAACTACTTAGATTCCAACTCCAAGTCGGATAGCAGTTCGAATACCAGTTCGGACACTAGTCTGGCAAGTTTCCTTCTGCCTCGTGAGATCTTCATGGCTTCAACTCCTCCACCAGAGGTACGCCGACTACAAGAGGAGCAACAAGAGGAGGCACGCCGAGTATGGCAACAGGAGGAGGCCGACCGTGAGGCTCGCAACGATGAGCTACACAAAGCTGGGCGAACCGCATAGCAACAGATCCTCCAAACAAGAGTTGGCGACCACGATGTCTTCATCATGCCTTAGCAGAACATTGTGGCTGCTGCAACCCTGCTGGATACACTCCAGTTCAGGCCTGATCACCAGGCCACCCCGACAATCGCCAAGATTAAAGCCATGATCACAGCTGCCGCATGTCAGCAGCACCAGTAGTCGGGCGAAACACTTATACTGACCAATCGGTCGGGTTCTCCAGTGGCAATTTCGTCCACATAGCTTGATGTCGGGCGGCCAGCTCAAGTCAGCCACACGAGGAGTCGTGGCAAACATCACTCGGCAACACCAACAACAACAATCGGCAACGTCACCAGAACGATCGTCGGTTCAACCAGGACCTCCGAGTTCGCCTACAATGCGACCTCCGACAAGACATCAATGCCTCAATGCCCGGCGCCGTCAACGCGAAGAGGACGAGCGCCGTCGACTGGAGGACGAGCATGAGTGCTTCGGCCTCCACCACGAGCGGTTCAACCACCGCGACCGGAGCCGGAGCCCTCACAAAGATGAAGGCGATCCATCTTTCACCCATGAGCTACAGGACGTCGACTGGCCGTCGGGCTTCAAGCCTACGAGGATCGAGAAATACGACGGCAAAACCAACCTCGAATCCTGGCTCACCGTATATACTCTGGCAATCCAAGCTGCTGGAGGTGACCACAAAGCCAAGGCTAACTACCTCCCGGTCGCCCTGGCCGACTCAGCGAGGACATGGCTAACAGGGCTCCTGAGGCGGTCAATCGGTTCCTGGGGAGAACTCAAGGAGCGGTTCATCGCTAACATGAGAGGCCATCTTCCGAGCACGATCTATACCAACTACACCAGAGGAAGAATGAGTCTCTGCGCGAATTTATCAAGAGGTTCTCCGAGAAGCGCAACCAAATCCCAATGATCAAGGACAAGGTCGTCATCGCCACCTTTCGCAAGGAAGTAAAGGATGCCCCATTCATCGTGAAATTCACTCGGAAGCCTCCAGCCACTGTCAGGGCTCTCTTCGATATGGCAAACAAATACGCCGACTCGGCCGAGGCAGTCGTAGAGGCCCTCGATGAGAAGAAACAGTCCCAACAAAAAGACCAAAAGGCAAAAGCTGACAACGAGCCACCACAGAACAAGTCCGGCACCCGCAAGCAGAAGTCAGACAACGAGGTGGCCAACGTGGAGTGCACCTGGTCGCGGCCCCCAAGGAACAATGAATACCAGAAGGTTATGAACGGGCCTTGCCCCTTCCACCCCAAGGGCAAGCATGCAGCCAAGGATTGCTTCATGCTCAAGAAGTTTGCCTCCGAGCAGACTTCATCGTCTGGCGCCGACAAGGACAAAGACAAGCCAGACTCGGGCCCAGCTGATGATTTTCAAGATCCCTAGGCCGAGCTCAACCACATCTTCGGAGGGCCGTCTACGTACGAATCCAAGCGGAAGCAGAAGCTAACAGCACGCGACGTCAACGCGGTCTCTACAACAGACGCCCCCAATATTTGCATTGTTCAGAAACACCCATCACATTCGACCGTGCAGATCACCCCGATCGGGTCTCACACCCGGGATGCTACCCACTCGTCCTGGACCCGGTCGTCAAGAATATCAAGCTGAAGAAGGCCCTCATAGGCGGAGGCAGCACGCTTAATATCCTCTTCACCAAGACCCTTGATGAGATGAAAATCCCTCATTCAGAATTGTGGCCGAGTACTGTGCCCTTCCACCTACGACAAGGAGAGCTGCAAGTTGGCTCAATCACAAGAGGCAGTAGTCGAACGCAACAGCATTCGGCAAGCCGCCACAACTGAAGTTGAGGATGATCAAGTTCCGGCCAAAAAAGCAGCGAAGTCAGGAATTTCAGTGGACTTTGGGATGAAGAAGATCCCCCTGGACCCTTCCGACCCCTCCAAGACTGCTCTAGTCGGGACTAGACTTGACCCCAAATAGGAAGATGCGCTCGTCACCTTCCTCCAAGCCAACAAGGATATCTTCGCATGGAAACCGTCTGACATGCCGGCGTACCAAGGGAGTGATCGACCACGCCCTCAACATCAAGACAGACACCAAGCCAGTCAAGCAACGGCTAGGGCGCTTCGCCCAAGACCATAAAGATGCTATCCGGGAGGAGATAACCAAACTTCTCGCAGCCGGGTTTATCAAACAGGTCTATCACCTGAATTGGCTAGCAAACCCAATCCTGGTCCGGAAGAAACACGGTAAATGGTGCATGTGCGTCGACTACACCGATCTCAACAAGGCGTGCCCCAAGGATCAATTGGTCTACCCAGAATAGATCAGGTGGTGGATTCAACCGCAGGGTGCGAACTTCTCAGCTTTCTCGACTGCTACTCGGGATACCACCAAATCAGCCTCAAGGAGGAGGACTGCCTAAAGACGTCTTTTATCACACCGTTTGGAGCGTACTGCTACATCACTATGCCGCTCGATTAGAAAAACGCTGGAGCAACGTATCAATGGGCCATTCAGCGGTGTCCACACACTCAGATCGGGCGCAATGTGGAGGCCTACGTCGACGACGTGGTGATCAAGACCAAGTCCAAGAAAGACCTGTGGAGGCCATGGGCCCCGGGTACCTCAACACAAGCATATGGGCCACTTGGATAGAGGATGGGCCAAGTCTTGTAGTTAGAGATATAGTAGCACCCGGTAGATTTTGCCTTGTACAAAAAGGAATATACAATCTTAACCGGGTAAGATGTATCTCCAAGAAGAATTCCCTTGGCCGTTGCCGGCTGGGATTCCTACCTTGTACCCCTGTCCCCCAGTATATAAGGGGAGGCAGGGCGCCCCCTGAGGGCACGAGATCATGGATCAACGCAACACCTCAAAGGAATATCACCACAACTGGACGTAGGGTATTACCTCACATCGAGGGCCTAAACCAGTATAAAATCTCCTTGTGTTCCTTTTCAATCACCGAGTTGTACCCTTGCCGAGTAGCCTATAGTTATATTGCCGTATAAAACATCGACAGTTGGCGCGCCAGGTAGGGGCTTCGACGAGATCTACATCTACATGCTCGATGGATCCAACAAGCGGAGTCGACGGCAACAAGTTCTCCCCCAGAGACATAATTTCTTTCGGAAGCCTCGACTTCGTCGCCGGCCAGATCGGCAACCTCACCTTGGCCGAAGCAGATCCAATCCAACCGGCCGAGGAACCAGCCGACACTGTGCCAGTCGGCCCACAGGACGCTGCAATCTCCTTCATTGATCTACTGCGGCAATCCTTCACTCCGCCGAGCATCGTGACAACTCTCCTTTGGCGTCCGACTGGCGCTAGGCCTCGAGCCAGCCCGGTCAGGCTAGGAGGGGGAGAGATCATCAATCTCCCACACGGATTCGGCAACACCGTGGATCTACATCTCACGCAGCAGACCTGATCTCCTACGGTTTAGTTTGGACAAGGCTCAGAGTCGTTTCAGATTGGATCTAGGAAGGTCGGAGTCGTTCTTACTCCGATAAACCACTCGGACTACGAATCCAAGTCGGACAACGGTTCGAACACTAGTTTGGACTCCAGTCTGGCGAATTTTCTCCTGCCCCGCGAGATCTTCATGGCAATAACACCACCACTGGAGGTGTGCCGACTACAAGAGGAGCAGCAGGAGGTGGCGCGCCGACTACGACAACAGGAGGAAGCTGACAGCGCGGCTCACAACAATGGGCTACGCAAGGTGGGGCAAACCGCCCAGCAACAAATCCTCTAAACCCAAATCAGCGACCACGACGTCTTCATTACTCCTCAACATAACATTGTGGACGCTCCAACTCTGCTGGACACGCTCCAGTTTGGGCCTGATCATCTAGCCACCCCGACGATCGCAAGGATAAAAGCCATGCTTACCACTGCTGCATGTCAGCAACACCAACAGTCGGGCAATATGCTCATACCGACCAACCGGTCGGCATCCCCAACGGTAGTCTCATCCACCTCAAAGCAATGCCGAGCGGCCGGCTGTAGTTGGCCGCACACGGAGTCACGCCAAAATGTCACTCGGCAGCCCCAACAACAACCGGCAGCGTCGAAGCGACCGTCGGGACAATCAGGGTTTCTGAGGCCAATTATGGCGTGACCTTTGGTAGGACATCAATGCTCGGCGTCGCAAAAGAGAGGAAGACGAGAAACGCCAATTGGAAGACGAGAACGAGTGCTTCAGCCTCCATCATGAGCAGTTTCATCACTAGAACTAGAGCCGGAGCCCTCATGCAGATGAAGGTATACCGGCCTTCACTCAGGAGCTACAACAGGTCAACTGGCCATCAGGTTTCAAGCCTATAGGCATCAAAAATACGATGGCAAGACCAACCCTGAGTCCTGGCTGACCGCATACACTCTGGCGATCCGAGCAGCTGGAGGAGATCACATAGCCATGGTTAACTACCTCCTAGTCGCTCTAGCTGACTCGATGAGGACATGGCTAACAAGACTCCCAAAACAATCAATCGGCTCCTGGGGAGAGCTCCGGGAATGTTTCATCACCAACTTCCAAGGAACATACAAGAGGCCATTTTCTGAGTACGACCTGTATCAGTTGCATCAAAGGAAGAATGAGTCTCTTCATGACTTCATCAAGAGGTTTTTTGAGAAGAAGAATTCAATCCCAAACATCAAGGATGAGGTTGTCATCGCCGCCTTTCGAAAAGGAGTCAAAGACACCTCGTTCATCAACAAATTCACGCGGAAGCCTCCCAACTCTGTCAAGGCTTTATTCTACATGGAGAACAAATACGCCGACTCGGCCCAAGCTGTTCCTGAGGCCCTTGATGACAAGAAGGCACCCTGACAGAAGAAGCGGGAGGGCACCGACGACGCGGTCCCGACTAAAGCCGGGAATCGCAAACGCAAGTCAGATGGCTTCATTGTGGCAGTCGGTCACAACTGTCTTCGACCTTCAACAACTGAAGATTATCAGAACAACAAGTGACATGCTCGGGGCTCACAAGCTCAAACGCAAGGATGGCATCCCCACTCCTAAATACCGAACAGCTAAGTCGCTTCCTGATAAATATTTCTTCACTCGGCCTTGCCAATGTCGCAGCCGCTTACACCTAATAGGTGTACAAGCTGCACTTCTTTCTGTTTTTTCTCTTAAATGATTGCAAAAGTACTTGAATAGCATAAATCCTGATCTGTGAAACTTTGCTCCATGAAAGACGAACTCAAGTCACCCAAAACGCATGTCTGGGAAAGAGCCATGAGCCAACTCCCGACGCTAGGGGGCTATGACTAGTCAGGCAGAGTGCTTAAACGTAAGGGGTCAACTACTCGAGGAAATTAATATCAATAAGAGGAAGAATGTATTTACATAAATTGTAAAATACATTTTATTCGGGTGATTGTTTTCATCATCAAATGCTACTCATCTGATATCTTTATAGTGCAGGGCCAGCTCCGATATGCGTGATAGGAATTCAGGGCTACGAGCCTATCTCCTATGCTTGGGGGCTGGACCATTCTGCCAAGATATGCTCAGAACGCTCCATGAGGGCTATTAATCGAGCACTTGCGCAGTTGGGACGTCATCTTCCCCGGCTACGCTCCATGTGAGCTAACAACCGATCTCCGGCGCTAGTCAAGGGTCGTATATCGCTCGGCTAGGTGAGGTACGCCCCATGAGGGTCGCCAGCTGAATCCTACGCTAATGCTAGGTTTGGGTACCTTATTCGGTCACAACTTAGTTGGGTAAGGTATGCCCCATGAGGGTCGCCAGCCGAATCCTATGCTAATGCAAGGTTCGGGTACCTTATTTGGCTTTACCGAAGTCTGAGGAGATCTACGTCATCAAAGCGCATCTGGAGTTCTCATGCACTGTGTCACACCTGGGGAGGGCAAACAGATTCTGCAATATACCTACTCAGGCTTCTGTGGGAACCAGGCTGCATCCAGAACATAAGTCGGAAAGGCTTGCGGACAAGGATCCCTCTGGCTGATGGCGGTTACCAACACCGGAGTACTCATCCTGACATGCGGTCGTTGCTACTTCTATAGAGCTATGCTAGGTAGGTCAGTTCAGGCCGGCTTATTCGGTAGCAAGCCACCAAGATATGAGTTTCTACAGTAGCACGCTCAATATGGGCCGCTCGCAGGCTGGGTTAAAATCGCAGTGCTGATGCTACCAACAGGAACCGATGAGGTAAATAGATATGCTTCATGAAGGCCTAATTGCTACACACATGTGTTTGGGTATCTGTTTTATCCACCAGGTATCAAGGATATATCCTTATAAGGATCACAAGCTGGTCTTCATTAAAATTGGGGATGCAGGTATCTTTCTCGAAAACACCTGACCACACAATGGATTTATTTTCATAAAGTCCTACTCAGCCTACATGCTTGGCCACCAGTTTCCATGAGCAACATTATTCTAGCCGACATGACGCTGAAGAGTCTAACTTCCGAGTAATGCACTACTCAGGAGAGACTATAAATATCTTTTCCAGCTGACATGACACTGAGGAGTTGTGACATCCTGGCCCAATTAGGATATGGCCCATATGGCCCATGAGTGCGGTGTGCACATGATTAGTACCACCTTGCTAGTTGAGCAAGAGTTGAACCAACTTATAAGGCCTTGTCCCTCTAACCATAGTACTTCCGGGTTAACCCTTTTACACGAAGCGAGGACGAAAGTGTAAGTGGGGTGCTATGTGTAAGTGGGCCCGCCCGTCGGATGGGCTGGGCTGTGCGGTTCTGGAGGGCAGGCTGTTACAGGAGTCTAACTCCCGAGTGGGACGCCACTTGGGAAAGACTATAAACCCCCTATTCTGGCTGACATGAAGCTGAAGAGTGCTATATACGAGTGGCATGCTACTCGGCAAGACTATAAATCATATTCTGATTGACATGATACCGAAGAGTCTCATATACCAGTAGTAATCTACTCGGGAAAGACTACAAGGTTAAAGATCTTTGACTTTATGTTTAATTGTCTTCACAATTAAGCACAAAGTCGGGGGCTACACCTAATAGGTGCGCCTATTCGGCGCACACTATTCATACATCTACATGAAGCCCTTCATAGCCTCGCTGCCAGCTGACATGAAGCAGGACTCGGGAAGAAGACGCACTTGGACAAAGAGTACTCGGGAGCAACATACTCGGGCAATCTTCACCGTGGAGGATGAGCACTCGGCATCAGCTGTGACTCAACTATGGGCCATGGGCCCCGGGTACCTCATCACAAGCATATGGGCCACTCGGATAGAAGATGGGCCGAGTGTTGTAGTTAGAGATATAGTAGCACCCGGTAGATTTTGCCTTGTACAAAAAGGAATATACAATCTTAACCGGGTAAGATGTATCTCTAAGAAGGAAATCCCTTGGCCGTTGCCAGCTGGGATTCCTACCTTGTACCCCTGTCCCCCAGTATATAAGGGGAGGCAGGGCACCCCATGAGGGCAGAAGAGATCAGAAGATCATAGATCAACACAAATCCTCAAAGGAAAAACACCACAACTGGACTTAGGGTATTACCTCACATTGAGGGCCTAAACCAGTATAAAATCTCCTTGTGTTCCTTTGCAATCCACCGAGTTTCCCCTTGCCGAGTAGCCCTATAGTTATATTGCCAGTGTAAAACATCGACAAGACCTCATCGCTGACCTGGAAGAAACCTTCCAAAATCTTCGAAGATTCAAGATGAAGCTGAACCCGGAAAAGTGTGCCTTCGGTGTATCATCTGGAAAGCTACTCCGCTTCATTGTCTCGCATCACGGCATCGAGGCCAACCTGGAGAAAGTCCACGCAATCATGAACACGGCACGCCCGACTAGCCAGAAGGACGTCTAGAAGCTGACAGGCTGCATGGCGGCACTCAGCCGGTTTATTTCCCGACTAGGCGAACAGGGCATGCCCTTTTTCAAGCTATTGAAGAAAGCAGACAATTTCCAATGGACTCCCAAAGCCCAGCAAGCCTTCGAAGACTTCAAAAAATTTCTCACATCACCACCTGTGTTGACGTCACCAATGCCCCAAGAACCATTAATGCTGTATCTGGCGGCAACTACTCAGGTAGTCAGCACGGTGCTGGTGGTCGAACGATCCGAACAGGGTCACATACAGAAGATGAGATATCCGTAGGTCCAGAAGCTACTGTACGGCCAACTCATCACTGTCCGGAAGTTGGTGCATTATTTCCAAGCACATCAAGTCACGGTGATCACATCGTATCCACTTGGGGGCGTCCTGCATAATCGCGAGGCCACCGGCCGAATCGCTAAATGGGTGCTCGAGTTGATGGCGTTTGACATCACCTTTCAACCACGAACAGCTATCAAATCACAAGCTCTAGCCGACTTCATGGCCAAGTGGACAGAAGTTCAAATGCCTACATCAACAGTGAAGCTAGAGTACTGGACAATGCACTTCAATGGTTCTCTACGGATTGGCGGCGCCAGGGCCGGCGTTGTACTGACATCCCCTACTGGTGAAAAACTCAAGTATATTCTCCAGATCCACTTCCCGGCTTCCCACAACATCGCCATGTACGAGGCACATATACACGGTCTCCGCATTGCTATATCACTCGGCATCCGCCAACTGGTTGTGCGAGGAGATTCTCAACTCGTGGTCAACCAAGTCATGAAAGACTGGACATGCCTCAACGACACAATGGCGGCAAACTGTCAGGAGGTCCGAAAGCTGGAAAACAAGTTTGACGGGCTGGAGATAACACATGTCAAACGACAATGCAACAATGCTGCAGACGAATTGGCCAACATGGGATCTAAGCAAGAAGCAGTCCCGATAGGGATCTTTGTTGAGCAACTTATGGAGCCATCAGTCAAGAAGAAACTAGTGCTAGAGCAGTTGGGAGGCGAACCTACCCCGGTAACAGATGAAGTATTGAACATATGTCAAGACTAGCGGACTCCTGTTCTCAAATTCCTCCTGGATGACGAACTCCCAGAAGATCGCAGTCAAGCCAAACAGATCAAATGTCAAAGCAAGAGTTTCCTAGTCATCGGAGAAGACCTATACCGAAGAAGTGCATCCGGTGTCCTCATGCGTTGCGTCACCACCGAGGAGGGCAAGCAGATTCTACAATCGATCCACTTGGGCATATGTGGCAACCATGCTGCATCCAGGACGTTAGTCGGAAAGGCTTACCGGCAGGGATTTTTCTGGCCAACAGCAGTAACAGACACTAAAGACATTATTCGCACATGCGAGGGTTGCAAGTTCTATGCAAGATAAACCAATCTCCCAGCCCAAGAACTCCAAACAATCCCAATCTCTTGGCCCTTTGCAGTATGGGGGCTTGACATGGTCGGGCCTTTCAAGAAAGCGCCAGGAGGGTTCACACACTTGTTCGTCGTAGTGGAAAAATTCACGAAGTAGATTGAGGCAAAACCCATTGCTAACATAACAGCGGCACGAGCAAAGGACTTCATCATGAGTATATTATGCCGATTCGGGGTCCCTAACCGCATCATCACAGACAATGGTACTCAGTTCATGGGTGGCGTGTTTCAAGATTTCTGTGACGACTTCGGCATCAAGATCTACTATGCGTCTATGGCACACCCACGGAGCAAAGGGCAGGTTGAATGCGCCAATGGTATGGTCTTACAAGGTATCAAGGCCAGGATATTCGACCGACTACAACCATATGCGGGCCGGTGGGTACCAGAGCTCCCATCTATTCTCTGGTCTCTTAGAACCACGGTTAGTCGGGAAATAGGGCAATCCCCTTTCTTCCTGGTTTATGGTGCCGAGGCTATGCTACCAACAGAGTTAGAGTTCGGCTCTCCGCGAGTTCGGGCTTCCTCAAAAGACACCTCAAAGAATACCTGATTGGACGAACTAGATTAGTTGGAAGAAGCAAGGGACACCACAATAATCCAGTCGGCAAGGTATCTTCAAGGCTTGCATCGTTACCACAATCACAATGTCCGTGGCCGCGCCTTTTTGGTTGGAGATCTCGTCTTGAGAAAAATACAAACCACCAAAGACAGGCATAAACTATCCCCACTATGGGAAGGGCCGTTCATTATAGCTGAGGTCACGTGGCCAGGCGCCTACCAACTGAAGACCAAAGACGGTGCCCCCATCAGCAACTCATGGAATATAGAACAGCTACGTCCTTTCTATACCTGAGTTTTATACTTTTCCATGTGTAGAGATTTCTCTGACTCACTACGCCGCTTGTTCCAACCGAGTAGTGAGTCGGGGGCTGCATATATTATATGTGCTTTGTCAATAATATACGAGACTGTTAAGTTAAGAAATTTGCAACGACTTTGATATGTTTGCCCGAGTACAGCTTTCTGTGGTGAATGATTTTATTAAGTTCCTATAGACCAACTCGGCATAGATCATATAGTCGGGTAAAGCTAATGAAAACTAAGTAATAATTCAGAGCTCAGTGGCATTGCACCTGTATTTACACATGTCTTTACAAAAATTCATATAACCGACTGCATGATGGACTATTTTTACATACCCAGGTCTCGGGTGATCACCTCTGCAGTCGGCTTCGCCTTGGCTATCAGCTCCAGCGCCTCCTCAGGTGTCGTCTCCTCGGTGAATCCCTCTCCGATGGCTTCAATGTCTACCCTGGGGGAGATGGACTTAGTCATCGCCAGAGTTTGGGCCACGCCGACAACAGTACGCTCATCCAAGTACCTCTTCAGGATACTCGATGCTTTGTTAAGGCGTGCCTGGACCTGAGACACCGTGCTAGAGCTGGTTCCCACATGACGAGGATCCATCACGTCAAGGAGCCCTTTCACGGACTCGGCAAGGATCTCCCATGACTCCTTGATGACCTTTATCTCTTCTACAAAAGCCTAGAATTGGATTTGGGCAGTGGCTCTAGCAGCTGCCCGGGTTCACCAACAAGTAAACTTGTCAGGCAAACTGTAGATGAAGTACTTAATGGATTGGTTAAGATCATTGTCAGTGTAGAGACTTACTTTTGTAGTCGGCCTCCCACTTGGCTTTGGCCTTCTCCAGTTCAACCTTTTCCTTCTCAAGCTTGGAGTTGGCCTTCTTCAAGTCGGCCTTCTCTTTCTCAAGCTCGGCCTTGGCCCTTGTCAAGTCGGCCTTGTCTTTTTCAAGCCCGGCCTCGGCTTTCTCGGCCTCCTTCAGCTGGACTTCTCCCTCTGTTTGGGTCTTCAGCTCGACTTCGAGGGCTGCACATCAGAATAGTCAAGCACTCAACATGGCAGTCAAGACACAACTGGGCAGTCGGAAAACAACACAGCTGGAGAAATATACTAAGGGATCAGTCAGGGAGATGTTCGGGAGACTTACTTCCAATCTTCTTGGCTTGGTCCCAATTTTTGTTCCTGAGCTGATTGACGGCTTCCCTCAGCCAAGATTCCCTCTCCTAGCTACGCCCTTCCACTTCGGCTTTTAAAGCCCGAAGCTGGTCCAATTCTTGGAGCTAGGGTGCAACCCGGGTCAGGACCTCGTTCATCCTCTCCGAGTGGTCAACCATTTTCTGCTCAGGGAGAAACAATGTGAAGTGGAGTCAAGCGTTAGAACACTCATGCAAGGAGGACTGCCAAGATTCCAATACGACGAAGTTCATACCTTAATCCCCTAGGACGCGGCGATTGTGGTGTGAAGCAAGTCTTCATGCTCCTTCTCCGCCGCAACCTCATCATGCTTGTAACTCCTCACAGTTCCGTCGGGGGCCGTCCAGCGGAATGTCCTCGGAAACTTGCGGGGAGGGACTTCGAGCCTGGGGAGATCTGGTCTTTCCGAAGGCGGTGATGACAACGACGATGACGACGACAACAGTGACAAGGACGGTGATGGGGTCTTGGCCCTCACCTCGGTAGCCTCAGGGGCCTCGGGGGCTGGCTCGGGGGCTGGAGCGACAGCTTCGACAACCACCCCTTGGTCGGCCGGTGTCGGTGGCCCTGCAGTCAGGGTGGTCTCAGCAAGTGTGCTTGCTGGCACTGGCTCGGCTGGGGCTGTCTCGACAACGGGGGTAGCCGAAGCGGTCTCCTTGAGATCAATGTCGGCCCGCTTACTACATAATGAGTCAAACATCAATATGCTACCATGCCGAACAAGATTTTCAGAAGACCCAGAGCAACCTACCTCTTGGAGAACTTAAGCCTCTGTTCGGGGGATCTGGAGGTTGGCACTGGAGGGCCGCTAGCTGTTGGGCCTGAGGACACGGTAGTCAGTGGCAATGTTTCTATCCTAGTCGGCCCTGCTCATGGTGTGGCCGGCTGGGGTCCCCGGGTACTCGGTGGCGCCATTCTTGGGCTCGATGTTATTGAGCCTGGCAGTGCTGGACTTGGCCTTGTACTCGGCGGCACTCGTATTGGGCTCGATGATGCTGAGCTTGACTGCGCTGGTCCCGCTCTGGGACTCGGTAGCCTGGGGGCTGTACTAGCACTATCTTTTATCTTCAGACTCCCGGCTGCGGCACTCAGCCTCATAACCTTCTTCTTGCCCTGATCTACAACAGGTCTCTTCCCCACCCTCTTGGAGTCGAGCTGGGCGGCAGAAGGACTTCTCGGCCTCTTCTTCGATTTCATGGCCGACAGCATTCGGGAGTCGTCATCAAACTCCTCACATGACTGCAAGCAGTTCAACAATACATTTTACACATTCTAGAGCCAATCTGAGCATATATCTACAAGTACTCATCATAGATGAACTACAAGATAGCATCAGCAAGGGTTACCTTGGGGCACGGCCTCTTCTGGCTATAAGCCACCACAGATCGCCTTGCATCTTTAGTTTCGGCCACCCCGATGGCAAAGAAATCCAGCAGGGCGTTGGTCACTTTGTACTTGTCTATCAGGTCAGTGTATTCCGGCTAGGATCGCCTTTGCCCTTATAGTCCCAGCTGAAGTGACACCTCAGCTTCAGAGGCCTAATGCACCGAGTCAAGAAGCGCCTGGCCACCCATGGACCAGTTAACCGGCTTTCTTCAGCTTGTCAATCCTGCCAGCAAGTTTGTGAACCTGCCCCATTTCTTCAGAGGTGGGCAAGGACGACCACTTGGCAATAACCACTGGGGGCAAACCCATAAAGGGGGGAAGGCTTGGCTCATGATCGGAACAGTAAAACCATTCCTTATGCCAGCCTTTGAGAGAAGATTTCTGGGGAATGTTCAAATAAACCCTCTTCATCTCGCTCCTGAGTTGGATACCGCCCCCCCCCCAATCACTTGGATTTTGCTCCTGGAGGGTTGGGGTTTGATATGGAATAGGTATCTAAAGAGATTTAAATGGGGTTCCACGCCCAGGAAGCACTCACAAAGAGTCGCGAATATGGAGATTTGTAGAATCAAGTTGGGATTTAGATTCACCAACTCAAGCTCATAGAAAGGAAGAAGCTAGCGGAAGAACTCGGAAGAAGGAAGAGAAAGACCCTAGTGGAAAAAAGAGGTGAAAACGATGGTCTCACCCCCCTGGGGATCCGGTACCGTTTCCCCTTCAGCCGGACGCCAGTTGATGATATCATGGCTCTGCAACCTCAGCTGCTTCTCCAGGAGCTTTAGCTTAGCCGACCCGTAATCTGAAGTCAGCTAGATATCATCCGACGCATCCACAAGATCTGAAGCCCTCGGCATGGTTGGGGATGAGGAGATTTGGGGGAAATGTCATGGAAGGTTTGGAATAGACGAGGAGGAGTGGAATCGCCCGAGTTCTAGTGGGGAAGAGCAAACAATGGCGAACCATAGTGGAGCGGGAGGCGACATTTCGGCGCGAAAGCTGGAAGACGAAACGATTGGTGGATTGGAGAAGATGAAGGAATCTTTTCTCTCTCTCCCCGCCTTTTATAGAGCCATTTCCGATTCGTGGGCTTGGGCCTACAAAGTCGATATTGGGCCATCAAGACATGAGTTTCTACAGTAGCACGCTCAATATGGGCTGCTCGCTGGCTGTGTTAAAATCATAGTGCTGGTGCTACCAACAGGAACCAATGAGGTAAACAGATATGCTTCATAAAGGCCTAATTGCTAAACACATGTGTTTGGGTATCTGTCTTATCCACTAGGTACTGAGGATATATCCTTATAAGCGTCACATGCTGGTCTTCATCAAAATTGGGGATGCAGGTATCTCTCAAGTACACCTAACCACGTAATGGATTTAATTTCATAAAGTGGTACTTGGCCTACATGCTTGGCCACCAGTTGCCATGAGCAACATTATTCCAGCTGACATGACGCTGAAGAGTCTAACTTCCGAGTAGTGCACTACTCGAGAAAGACTATAAATATTTTCTTCTAGCTAACATGATGCTGAGGAGTCTAACTTCTGAGTGGGATGCCACTCGGGAAAGACTATAAACACACTTTCCAGCTTACATGAAGCTGAAGAGTCCCATATACAAGTGGCATGCTACTCAGCAAAGACTATAAATCATATTCCGGTTGACATGATACCAAAGTGTCTCATATACCAGTAGCATACTACTCGGGAAAGACTACAAGGTTAAAGATCTGACTTTATGTTTAATTGACTTTATGCTGAGTAGCCCTATAATCATATTGCCGGTTTAAAACATCGACACTTCTGACCTCTTCTGCCCTCAGGGGGCACCCTGCTCCCCTTATATACTGGGGGACAGGGGTACAAGGTAGGAATCCCAGCCGGATACGGCCAAGGGATTTCCTCTTAGAGATACAACTTACCCGACTAGGACTGTATATTCCTTCTTGCACAAGGCAAAGTCTACCAGGTGCTACTATATCTCTAATTACAGGACTCGGCCCATCCTCTATCTGAGTGGCCCATATGCTTGTGATGAGGTACCCAGGGCCCATGGCCTCCACAGTAGCCCCTAAGACCTTCATAGTTGAGTCATAGCTGATGCTGAGTGCTCATCCTCCACGGTGAAGATTGCCCGAGCGCATTGCTCCCGAGTACTCTTTGTCTGAGTGCTTCTTCTTCCCGAGTCCTGCTTCATGCCAGCTGGCAACGAGGCTATGAAGGGCTTCACGTAGATATATGAATAGTGTGTGCCGAATAGGCGCACCTATTAGGTGTAGCCCCTGACTTTGTGCTTAATTGTGAAGACCATTAAACATAAAGTCAAAGATCTTTAACCTTGCAGTCTTTCCCGAGTAGTATTCTATTGGTATATGAGACTCTTCGGTATCATGTCAACCGGAATATGATTTATAGTCTTGCCGAGTAGCATGCCACTCATATATGGGACTCTTTAGCTTCATGTCAGCCAGAAAGAGGGTTTATAGTCTTTTCCGAGTAGCGTCCCACTCGGAAGTTAGACTCCTCAGCATCATGTCAGCTGGAAAGAAGGTTTATAGTCTCTCCCGAGTAGTGCACTACTCGAAAGTTAGACTCTTCAGCGTCTTGTTAGCTGGAATAATGTCGCTCATGGCAACTGTTGGCCAAGCATGTAGGCCGAGTACCACTTTATGAAATTAAATCCATTGTGTGGTCAGGTGTACTCGAGAAAGATACCTGCATCCCCAATTTTAATGAAGACCAGCTTATGATCCTTATAAGGACATATCCTCGATACTTGGTGGATAAGACAGATACCCAAACACATGTGTTTAGCAATTAGGCCTTCATGAAGCATATCTGTTTACCTCATCGGTTCCTGTTGGTAGCATCAGCACTGCGATTTTAACCCAGCCTGCGAGCGGCCCATAGTGGGCATGCTACTATAGAAACTCATATCTTGGTGGCCCAATACTGACTTTGCGAGCCCAAGCCCACGAGTCAGAAATGGCTCTATAAAAGGCGGGGAGAGAGAGAAAAGATTCCTTCATCTTCTCCAATCCACCAATCGTTTCGTCTTCCACTTCCGCACCGAAATTTCGCCTCCCGTTCCGCTAGGGTTCGCTATTGCTTGCTCTTCCCCACCAGAACTCAGGCGATTCCGCTCTTCCTTTTCCATTCCAAACCTCCAGCAGCATTTCCCCCAAATCTCCTCAACCCCAACCATGCCGAGGGCGTCGGATGATGTTTGGCCGACTTCAGATTGCGGGTCGGCAAAGTTGAATCTTCTGGCGACACAGCTGAAGCTGTAGAGCCAGGAGATCATCAAGTGGTGTCCGGCTCAGGGCAAATTGCTCCGGAGCCCCAGGACGGTGAGACCATCGTTTTTGCTTCTTTTTTCCACTGGTGTCTTTCGCTTCCATCTTCCGAGTTCCTCCGCCAGCTCCTTACTTTTTATGAGCTCGAGTTGGTGAATCTGAATCCCAACTCGATTCTACAAATCTCCATCTTTGTAACTCTTTGTGAATGCTTCCTGGGTGTGGAACCCCATCTGAATCTATTTAGGTATTTGTTCCACATCAAGCCCCAACCCTCCAAACATAAAATCCAAGTGATTGGGGGGCTGGTATCCAACTTAGGAATGAGATGAAGAAGATCTATTTAGATATTCCTCTGAAACCTTCTCTCAAGGGCTGGCATAAGGAATGGTTTTACTGTTCCGACCTTGAGCCGTGCCTTCCCCCTTTTATGGGTTTGCCCCCGGTGATTATCGCCAAGTGGTCATCTCTGCCCACCTCTGATGAAATGGGGCAAGTTGATACGCTAGTCGGCCAGATCTACAAGCTGAAGAAAGCTGGGTTGTCGGGTCCCTGGGTGGCCAAGCGCTTCTTGACTTGGTGCATCAGGCCGCTGAAGCTGAGGTGCCACTTCGGCTAGGACTACAAGGGGAAAGGCGATCCCAGCCAGGAATATGCTGACCTGGTGGGCAAGCACAAGGTGACCGACATCCTGTTTGACTTCTTTGCTAGTGGGGTGATCGAGACTGAAGACATAGATCGGTCCGTGGTGGCTTACAGGAAGAACAAGCTGCGCCCGAAGGTAACCTTTGCTGATGTTATCTTGTAGTTCACCTGTGGTGAATGCTTGCAGATATGTATCCAGATTG
This sequence comes from Oryza meyeriana var. granulata, assembly GCA_003991445.1. Classification (NCBI taxonomy): domain Eukaryota; kingdom Viridiplantae; phylum Streptophyta; class Magnoliopsida; order Poales; family Poaceae; genus Oryza; species Oryza meyeriana. Next base: position 100,027 of record RYFJ01000676.1, on the reverse strand, counting down.
GCTCCACAGTGTATAACTTGTATTGTTGAACTGCTTGTAGTCATGTGAGGAGTTCGATGACGACTTCCGAAAGTTGTCGGCCTGGAAATCGAAGAAGAGGCCGAGAAGTCCTTTTGCTGCCTAGCCCGACTCGAAGAGAGCGGAGAAGAGACCTGTTGTAGACCAGGGCAAGAAGGCGGCTATGAAGCTGAGTGCCGCTGCCGGGAGTCTGAAGATAAAGGACCCCACCGGCGTAGCGCCCAGGACATTGAGTCCCAGGCCGGGACCCATACAGTTGAGCTCAGCATCATTGAGCCCAACCAAAGCACCACCGAGTACAAGGCCAGCTCTGGCACCGCCAAGCTCAGCAACATTGAGCCCAAGGATGGCGCCGCCGAGTACCTGGGGACCCCAACCGGCTGCACCTGGAGTGGGGCTGACCAGGATAAAAGTGCCGCAGCCGACTGCCACGCCAACTAGCCCGACAACCGGTCACAGCCCACCGCCGGGATCTGGATCACCCGGGCAGAAGCTTAAGTACTCCAATAGGTAAGTTGCTTTGGATCTTCTAAAAATCTTGTTTGTCATGGCAATGTCTTGAAATTTGAGTCGTTATACAGGAAGCGGGTCGATATTGACCTCAAGGAGTCCACTCCGGCCACTCCCATTGTAGAGCCAGCCCTAGCCGAACCAACACCAGTGAGCACACCTGCTGAGCCGGCGATGGTCCCAGTTGCAGAAACTGATACGGTCCCGACTGCAGGGCCGCCGACACCGGCCGACCAAGGTGTGGTGGTTGAAATTACTGCTCCAGCCCCTGAGCCAACCCCCGAGGGCCCGGAGGCCGCCGAGTTGAGGGCCGGGACCCCGTCACCGTCCTTGTCGCCGGCGTTGTTGCCTTCGTCATCGCTGTCTCCTCCTTCGGACAGACTAGACCTCCCCAGGCTCAAAGCTCCTCCCTGCAAGTTCCCGCAGACATTCTACTGGACGGCACCCGACGGAACCCTGAGGAGTTACAAGCATGATGAGGCCGCGGCGGAAAAGGAGCGTGAAGACTTGCTTCGTGCCACAATCGCCGCGTCCCAGGGGATTCAGGTATGATTTCCGTTGTGTTGGACTCCTGGTAGTCTTCCTTGACGCTTGACGCTGCTTTGACTTGTTTCTCCTTGAGCAAAAGCTTGTTGATCGCTCAGAGAAGATGTACGAGGTGCTGACCCGGGTTGCCCCCCAGCTCCAAGAATTGGAACAGCTCCGGTCCCTAAAGACTATATTGGAGGAGCGCCATCAAGGGAGGGAAACATGGCTAAAGGACGCCGTCACCTAGCTCAGGAACGAGAATTGGGACCAAGCCAAGAAGATAAGAGGTAAGCCTCCAGAATACTTCTTCCTGACCAAATCCTTAGTATATTTCTCCAGCTGTGTTGTTCCCGACTGCCCAGTTGTGTCTTGACTGCAGTGTTAAGTTCTTGACTAATCTATCGTGCAGCCCTCAAAGCCGAGCTGAAGACCCGAACAGAGGGAGAAAACCAGCTAAAGGAGGCCGAGAGAGCCAAGGCCAGTCTTGAAAAAGACAAGGCCAACCTGACAAAGGCCAATGCCGAGCTTGAGCGAGAGAAGGCCGAGTTGAAGAAGGCCAACACCAAGCTCGAGAAAGAAAAGGTTGAACTGGAGAAGACCATAGCCAAGTGGGAGGCCGACTTCAAAAGTAAGTCTCTGCCCTGACATTAATCTTAACCAATCCATTAATTACACCATCTGCAGTTTTGCCTAACAAGTTTGCTTGTTGGTGCACCCGGCTAGCTGCTAGAGCCAATTCCCAAATCCAATTTCAAGCTTTCGCAGAGGAGATAAGGGTTGTCAAGAAGTCACGGGAGACCCTTGCCGAGTCTGTGAAAGGGCTCCTTGACATCATGGATCCTCGCGATGTGGGAACCAGCTCCAACACGATCTTCCAAGTGGAGACGCGCCTTAAGGATGCACCGAGTGCCCTGAAGCGGTACTCGGATGAGCACGTTGTTGCCGGCGTGGCCCAGACCCTGGTGATGACCAAGTCCATCTACCCAAGGGAAAATGTTGAAGCCATCGGGGAGGGGTTTGCTGAGGAGATGACGCCCGAGGAGGCGCTGAAGCTGATAGCCGAAGTGAGGCCGACTGCTGAGGTTATCACCCGGGATCTAAGTATGTAAGAACAGTCTATCATGTAATCAGTGTGTATAAACTTTTGTAAAAACATGTGTAAATATATGTGCAATGCCGCCAAGCTCTGAATTATTACTCAGTTGTCATTAGCTTTACCCGACTATGCAGTCTACGTCGAGTTAGTCTGTAGGAACTTAATCAAATCATTCACCACAGAGAGCTGTACTCGGGCAAACGTGACAAAGTCGTAGTAAAACTTCATAACTTATGTAAAATAGGCTCGTATATTATTGACAAAGCACGTATAAAAAATGCAGCCCCCGACTCACTACTCGGTTGATACAAGCGGCGTAGTGAGTCAGAGAAAAACTGTACATATGGAAAAGTATAAAACTCAGGTGTAGAAAGGACGTAGCTGCTCTATATATTCCATGAGTTGCTGATGAGGGCACCATCTTCGGTCTTCAGTTGGTAGGCACCTGGCCGAGTAACCTCCGCGATAATGAACGGCCCTTCCCAGATTGGGGATAGTTTATGCCTGTCTTTGGTGATTTGTATTTTTCTCAAGATGAGATCTCCAACCAAAAAGGCGCAGCCATGGACATTACGGTTGTGATAACGACGCAGGCCTTGAAGATATCTTGCCGACTGGATTGTTGTGATATCCCTTGCTTCTTCCAATTGATCTAGTTCGACCAATCAGGTATTGTTGGAGATGTCTTCTGAGTAAGCCCGAACTCGCGGAGAGCCGAACTCTAACTTGGTTGGTAGCACAGCCTCAACACCATAGACTAGGAAGAAAGGGGATTGCCCTGTTGCCCGACTAACCGTGGTTCTGATAGACCAGAGAACAGATGGGAGTTCTTGTACCCACCGGCCAGCGTATGGTTGTAGTCGATCGAATATCCTGGCCTTGATACCTTGTAAGACCATACCATTGGCGCGTTCAACCTGCCCATTGCTCCGCGGGTGTGCCACAGATGCGTAGCAGATCTTGATGCTGAAATCGTCATAGAAATCTTGAAACATGTCACTCGTGAACTGAGTACTGTTGTCGGTGATGATGTGGTTAGGGACCCCGAATATATACTCATGATGAAGTCCTTTGCTCGTGCCACTGTTATAGTAGCAACGGGTTTTGCCTCAATCCACTTTGTGAATTTATCCACTGCGATGAACAAGTGTGTGAACCCTCCAGGCGCTTTCTTGAAAGTCCCGACCATGTCAAGCCCCCATACTGCAAAGGGCCAAGAGATTGGGATTGTTTGGAGTTCTTGGGCTAGGAGATTGGTTTGTCTTGCGTAGAACTGGCAACCCTCGCATGTGCGAACAATGTCTTTGGCGTCTGTTACTGCTGTTGGCCAGAAAAATCCCTACCGGTAAGCCTTTCCGACTAACGTCCTGGATGCGGCATGGTTGCCACAAATGCCTGAGTGGATCAACTGCAGAATCTGCTTGCCCTCCTCGGTGGTGACGCAGCGCATGAGGACACCAGATGCACTTCTTCGGTACAGGTCTTCTCCGATGACTAGGAAACTCTTGCTTTGACATTTGATTTGTTCGGCTTGACTGCGATCTTCTGGGAGTTCATCATCCAGGAGGAATTTGAGAATAGGAGTTCGCCAATCTTGACATATGTGCAGCACCTCATCTACGCCAGGGTAGGTTCACCTCCCGACTGCTCCGGCACTGGTTTCTTCTTGACTGATGGCTCCATAAGTTGCTCGACAAAGATCCCTATCGAGACAGCTTCTCATTTGGATCCCATATTTGCCAGTTCATCTGTAGCATCATTGTATTGTCGTACGGCATGTGTTATCTCTAGCCTGTCGAACTTGTGGACCTCCTGATAGTATGCCGCCATGGTATCGTTGAGACATGTCCAGTCCTTCATGACTTGGTTCACCACGAGTTGAGAATCCCCGCGCACAACCAGTCAACGTATGCTGAGTGATATAACGATGCGGAGCCCATGGATAAGTGCCTCGTACTCGGCGACGTTGTGGGAAGCCGGGAAGTGGATTTGTAGAACGTACTTGAGTTTTTCGCCGGTGGGGGATGTCACTAGGATGCCAGCCCGGGTGCCGCCGATCCGTAGAGAACCGTCGAAGTACATTGTCCAGTACTCTAGCTTCGCTGTTGATGTAGGCATTTGAACTTCTATCCACTCGGCCACGAAGTCGGCTAGAGCTTGTGATTTAATAGCTGTCCGTGGCTAAAAGGTGATGTCGAACGCCATCAACTCGAGCACCCATTTAGCGATTTGGCCGGTGGCCTCGTGGTTATACAGGACGTCCCCGAGTGGAAATGGTGTGACCACCGTGACCTGGTGTGCTTGGAAATAGTGCACCAGCTTTCGGATAGTGATGAGTATGCCATAGAGTAGCTTCTGGACCTGCGGATATCTCATCTTCGAGTCGGCAAGGACCTCACTGACAAAGTAGACTAGCCTTTGAACTCTTTGGATGTGACCCTGTTCAGATCGCTCAACCACCATCACCGTGCTGACTACCTGAGTAGTTGCCGCCAGATATAGCAGTAGTGGTTCTTGGGGCATGGGTGATGCCAACACGGGGGGTAATGTGAGAAATTGCTTGAATTCTTTGAAGGCTTGCTGGGCTTCAGGAGTCCACTGGAAATTGTTTACTTTCTTCAATAGCTTAAAAAAGGGCATGCCCTGTTTGCCCAGTTTTGAAATAAATCGGTTGAGTGCCGCCATGCAGCCTGTTAGCTTCTGAACGTCCTTCTGGTTAGTCAGGGGTGCCATATTCATGATTGCTTTGACTTTCTCTGGGTTGACCTCGATGCCGGGATGCGAGACGATGAAACCAAGTAACTTGCCGCATGGCACACCGAAGGCGCACTTTTCCGGATTCAACTTCATCTTGAATCTTCGAAGATTTTGGAAGGTTTCTTCTAGATCAGCGATGAGGTCTTCTTTCGACTTGGTCTTGATCACCACGTCATCGACGTAGGCTTCCACGTTGCGCCCGATCTGAGTGTGCAGACATCATTGAATTGCGCGTTGATATGTTGCTCCAGCGTTTTTAGACCGAACGGCATAGTGATATAGCAGTACGCTCCAAACTGGGTGATGAAATACGTTTTTAAGCAGTCCTCCTCCTTTAGGCTGATTTGATGGTATCCCGAGTAGCAGTCGAGAAAGCTGAGAAGTTCACACCCCGCAGTTGAATCCACCACCTGATCTATTCTTGGTAAACCAAATGGATCCTTGGGGCATGCCTTGTTGAGATCGGTGTAGTCGATGCACATGCGCCATTTACCGTTTTTCTTCCAGACCAGAACTGGGTTTGCTAGCCAATCCGGGTGAAAGACCTCTTTGATGAACCCGGCTGTGAAAAGCTTGGTTATCTCCTCCCGAATAGCATCTTTACGGTCTTGAGCGAAGTGCCATAGCCGTTGCTTGACTGGCTTGGCGTCTGTATTCACGTTGAGGGCATGCTCGATCACCTCCCTTGGTACGCCCGGCATGTCGGACGGATTCCATGCAAAGATATCCTTGTTGGCTTGGAGGAAGGTGACGAGCGCGTCTTCCTATTTGGGGTCGAGTCCGGTCCCGACTAGAGCAGTCTTGGAGGGGTCGAAAGGGTCCAGGGGATCTTCTTCGTGTCAGAGTCCGCTGAAATTCCTGACTTCGCTGCTTTTTTGGCTGGAACTGGATCTTCCTCGACTTCGGTTGTGACGGCTTGCCGAATGCTGTTGCACCCGACTGCCGCCTCTTGTGATTGAGCCAATTCACAACTCTCCTTGTCACAGATGAAGGCTTGCTTCACATCGCTGTGGAGGGAGAGGACTCTTGCTGGCCCTAGCATCTTGAGCACCATGTATGTATAGTGCGGTACCGCCATGAATTTGCCGAGCGCCGGTCGTCCGAGTATCGTGTGGTACGCGGTCTTGAAGTTGGTGACCTCGAAGCAGATGTTTTCTGTGCGAAAGTTATCCTACGTGCTGAAGGTGACCGGCAAGTTTATCTGCCTGAGTGGAGTTGAAGATAGGCCGGGAATTATCCCGTGGAAGGGCGCCGTACTCGGCCACAGATCTGAACGAGGAATCTTCATCTCGTCCAGGGTCTTGGCGAAGAGGATATTGAGCGTGCTGCCTCCATCTATGAGAACCTTCTTCAACTTGATGTTCTTGACAACCGGGTCCAGGACGAGTGGATAGCGTCCCGGGTGCGAGACCCGATCTGGATGATCGGTGCGTGTGAACGTGATGGACGTCTCTGATTAGCGCAAATATTGGGGGGCGTCTGCTGTAGAGATTGTGTTGATGTCGCGTGCTGTTAGCTTCTGCTTGCGCTTAGACTCATACGCAGATGGGCCTCTGAAGATGTGGTTGAGCTCGACCTGGGGATCTTGAAAATCGTCGGTCGGGTCCTGATCTGGCTTGTCTTTGCTCTTGTCGGTACTAGATGATGAAGCCTGCTCGGAAGCAAACTTCTTGAGCATGAAGCAGTCTTTGGCCGCGTGCTTGCCTTTGGGGTGGAAGGGGCATGGCCCGTTCGTGACCTTCTGGTAGTCGTTGTTCCATTGGGGCCGCGACCGAGTTCACTCCATGTTGGCCACCTCGTTGTCCGACTTCCTCTTGCAGTTGCCGGTCTTGTTTTGCGATGGCTCGTTGTCCGCTTTCGCCTTTTGGTCCTTCTGCTAGGACTCCTCGTCGAGGGCCTCTGTGACCACTTCGGCTGAGTCGGTGTATTTGTTTGCCATATCAAAGAGAGCTCGAACGGTGGCTGGAGGCTTCCGAGTGAACTTCGCGATGAACGGGGCGTCCTTTACTCCCTTGCGGAAGGCAACGATGACGGCCTCAACCTTGATCATTGGGATTTGGTTGCGCTTCTCGGAAAACCTCTTGATAAAGTCGCGTAGAGACTCGTTCTTCTTCTAGTGCAGTTGATATAGATCATGCTCGGAAGACGGCCTCTCTTAGGTCCCTTGAAAGTTAGCGATGAACCGCTCCCTGAGTTCTCCCCAGGAACCAATCGACCGCCTAGGGAGCCCTATTAGACATGTCCTCGCTGAGTCGGCTAGGGTGACCGGGAGGTAGTTAGCCATGGCTTTATGGTCAGCTCCAGCAGCTCAAATTGCCAGGGTGTATACAGTGAGCCAGGACTTGGGGTTGGTTTTGCCGTCGTATTTCTCGATCCCCATAGCTTGAAGCCCGACAGCTAGTCGACATCCTGGAGCTCGTGGGTGAAACCTAGAATGCCTTCATCTTCATGAGGGCTCCAGCTCCGACCGCAGCGGTTAAACCGCTCGTGGTGAAGGCCGAAACGCTCGTGCTCATCCTCCATTCGGCGGCGCTCATTTTCTTCGCGTTCGTGGTGCCGAGCATTGATGTTGTGGTGAAGGTCGCCTTGTAGTCAGACTCGGAGGTCTTGATTGAACCGACTGTCATTCTAGTGACGCCGCCGATCGTTGTTATTGGTGTTGCCGAGTGAAGTTTGACGCGACTCCTCGTGTGGCTGACTTGAGCTAGCCGCCCGGCGTCGTGCTGATGTAGATGAGCCTGCTGCCGGAGAGCCCGACCGGTTAGTCAGAACAATTGTGTCGCCCGACTACTGTTGCTGCTAACAGGCAGCAGCTATAATCATCACCTTGATCTTGGCGATAGTCGGGGTGGCCTGGTGATCAGGTCCGAGCTGGAGCGTGTCCAGCAGGGTTGCGGTGGCCACAACATTCTGTTGTGGCGTGACGAAGACATCGTGGTCGCCAACTTTTGTCTGGAGGATCTGTTGCTGAGCGGTTCGCCCAGCCTTGCGTAGCTCGTCGTTGCAAGCCTCATGATCAGCTTCCTCCTATTGCCATAGTCGGTGCGCCTCCTCTTGTTGTTCCTCTTGTAGTCGGCGTACCTCTAGTGGAGGAGTCGAAGCCATGAAGATTTCACGGGGGATAAGGAGACTTGCCAGACTGGAGTCCAAACTAGTGTTCGAGCCGTTGTCCGACCTGGAGTCGGAGTCCGAGAAGTTCATCGGAGTAAGAATGACTCCGACCTCCCTAGATCCAATCTGAAACGACGCTTGGCTGTGTCCAAACTGAATCACAGGAGATTGGGTCTACCGCGTAAGATGTAGATCCGCGGCGTCGCCGAATCCATGTAGGAAATTGACGATCTCTCCCCATCCTAGCCCAACTCAGGCTGGCTCAAGGCCTATTGTGAGTCGAACACCAAAGGAGAGTGTTGTCCTGTGGCTCGGTGAAGTAGAAGGTTGCTGCCTTAGATTGATGATAGTTGGCGCAGCGTCTTGTGAGCCGATTGGCGTGGAGTCGGCTAGTTCCTCGGCCGGTTGGGTTGGACCTGCGTTGGCCAAGGTGAGATTGCCGATCCGGTCGGCGACGAAGTCGAGGCTTCCGATGGTTATTGTGTCTCCAGGGGAGAATTTGTTGCCGTCAACTCCTGTTGTTGGATCCATCGAGGTTGTAGATGAAAAACTCGCTGAAGCCCCTACCTGGCACGCCAACTGTCGATGTTTTACACCGGCAATATGACTATAGGGCTACTTGGAAAGGGGAAACTCGGTGGATTGCAAAGGAACACAGAAAGATTTTATACTGGTTCAGGCCCTCAATATGAGGTAATACCCTACATCCAGTTGTGGTGTTATTCCTTTGAGGATTTGTGTTTGATTCTATGAGCTCTTGATGATTCTATGATCTCTCCCTCAGGAGGCACCCTGCCTCCCCTTATATACTGTGGGACAGGGGTACAAGGTAGGAATCGTAGCCGGATATGGCCAAGGGATTTCCTCTTAGAGATACAACTTACCCGACTAGGACTATATATTCCTTATTGTACAAGGCAAAGTCTACCGGGTGCTACTATATCTTTAATTACAAGACTCGGCCCATCCTCTATCCAAGTGGCCCATATGCTTGTGATGAGGTACCCGGATCCCATGGCCTCCACAAGAAGAGCATAGATCAACACAAATCCTCAAAGGAATAACACCACAACTGGACGTAGGGTATTACCTCACATCGAGGGCCTGAACCAGTATAAATCTCCTCATGTTCCTTTGCAATCCACCGAGTTTCCATCCACCGGGTAGCCCCGTATTCATATTGCCGTTGTAAAACATCAACATCAGCCAAGGCGACTGACAGGTAGTTAGCCATGACCTTGTGATTGCCTCCAGTCACACGGATTGCCAAGGAGTAAACCATGAGCCAGGACTCCGGGTTGGTCTTCCCATCGTACTTCTCTATTCCAGTCGGCTTGAAGCCAGATGGCCAGTCGACTTGTTGTAGCTCATGGGTGAACACTAGAACACCTTCATCTGGGTGAGGGCTCTGACTCCGACCACAGCGGTGATGATTTCTTTGATCGTCATGATTGTTGGGGCGGCCTGGTGGTTGGGCCCGAACTGCAAGGTGTCAAGTTATTTGGCAGCGGCCACGATGTTCTATTGTGGGGTCATGAAGACGTCATGGTCGCCTACTCAGGTTAGGAGGATCTGCTGAGCGGTCCGCCCAGCCTTGCACAAGTTGTCATTGCGAGCATCATGCTTGGCTTGCAAATGTCGTGCGTCTTCCTCTGATTGCTCATGCAATCGGCGAGCCTCCTCCTCTTGTTGATCGCGTAGTTAGTGTGCATCTTGAGTGGGAGTTGAGCCCTTGGACACCATGAAGACTTCTCGTGGTGGAGAAAAGCTTGCCGAGCTGTTGTCCGACTGTGAGTCAGAGTCAGAGTAGTTTAGGGGTGTGATCATGACCCCCAACCTCCCTGGACCCATTCTTGAGTGGCTCTAGGTCGTATCCGAGTCGAATTCCAGAGGATTGAGTCTGCCGCATCAAATTGGAATTGAAGAATTTTGCGGCGTTGTTGAGTCCGAGTGGGAAATTGACGATCTCGTCTCCCCTGGACCCGATCTCGATCGACTCGGAGCCGAATCCGAGTCAAATACTAGATAAGAGAGTTGTCCTTGAATTCGTAGATCTTGGATGTTGCCAAAGCAGGATGTTGAAAACTGCTGCGGTGTTGAGTAGGCCAACCGGCGCTGAGTTGGCTTGGTCCCTGGTCGATCGAGTTGAAACCGAGTTGAACAAGGTGAGATTGCCGAGATTGTCGGTGATGAAGTCAAGGCTCCCTAATCTGAAGGCTTGTCTAGGAGAGAAGTTGATGCCGTCGACTCCTACGGTTGGATCCATCGGGCTTGATGACAATGATCTCGACGAAGCCCCTACCTGGCGCGTCAACTGTCGATGTTTTATATCGGCAATAATTATATGGGGCTACTTGTCGGACCTAAACTTGATAGATTTGAAAGGAAACACAAGATTTATCCTAGTTTAGGCCCTCGGTGTGAGGTAATACCTACTTCCAGTTATGGTGTATTGCTTTTGCAATATGTGGAATCATCTCTGGTGAGATTGTTCTATGCCCCAGGGGGCTCCCTACCCTTCCTTATATATTGGAGGGATGAGGGTTATAGGGTAGGAAACCTATTCGGATGTGACCAAGGGCTTTTCTTATCAGTACATAGAGTATCCGGCTAGGACTATATCCCTTTCCTTGTCATGCAAGTTAATATGAAGCCGAGTCCTACTCTATCTCCAATTGTAGGGACCAGCCCACCCTCTGTCCGAGTGGCCGTAATTGCCTTCCTTGAGGTACCCAGGGCCCATGGCCTCCACACACCGGTACTCCTTCATCTAGGTGAGGGCTTCGGCTTTGAATATGGTGATGAATTCGCTCGTGGTGGAGGCCGAATCGTCGGGCGTTGATGTCATGGCAGAGATCCCGCCGTAGTCGTCCTTGGGCATCCTTGTTGTCATGGCGGTCGTCATAATGGTGCCACCGTCGATCGTTGTTCTGATTGCCGAGTGACGTATGACATGATTCCGAGCAAGGCTGACTAGACCTAGCTGCATGGCACTGTGCTGAGGCAGATGAGATCATCGTGTTTGAAGCCGTCTTGTTTGACAGTATGAGAGTGTCTCCAGATTGTTATCGTTGCTGACAAGCTGCAACGGTGATCATTGCTTTGATCCTTGCAATGGTCGGGGTGGCCTTGTGATCGGGCCCAAACTGCAAGGTGTCGAGTAATGTGGCAGCGGCCACGACGTTCTGTTGTGGGGTCACGAAAACGTCATGGTCACCAACTCGGGTTTGGAGGATTTCCTGCTGAGCAGTCTGTCCAGTCTTGCGCAAGTTGTCGTTTTGAGCATCGCGCTCGGCTTGTAGGCGTTGTGCGTCTTCCTCCTGCTGCTCGAGCAGTCAACAAGCCTCCTCCTCTTGCTAGTCACATAGTCGGTGCGCATCTTGAGTGGGAGTTGAGCCCTTGGATGCCATGAAGACTTCATGTGGTGGAGAAAAGCTTGCCTAGCTTCTGTCCGACTGTGAGTCGGAGTCGGAGTAGTTTAGGGGGGGTGACTACCACTCCAACTTCCCTAGATCCGATCTCGAGCGGCTCTAGGCCGTATCCAAGTCAAACTCCATGGGATTGGATCTGCCGCATCGGAGTGAGATTGAAATTGTTTGCAGCATTGCTGAGTCTGAACAGGTGATTGACGATCTCTTCCTCCCTTAGCCTTTGTCCCTAGAATCACGCATCTTGGGGATTCCCGCAGCCTGGCGCTGAAAATAGCTGCAGCGTTGAGTAGGTCGACTAGCACAAAGTCGGCTTGGTTTCTGGCTGAACGGATTGAATCCGAGTAGGTCAGGGTGAGGTCACCGAACTTGTCAACGACAAAGTCGAGGCTCCCAAAGCTGATTGTCTGCCCAGGGAAGAACTTGACGCCGTCGACTCTGGTGGTTGGATCCATCAGGCTTGTTGAAGATGATCTAGCTAAAGCCCCTACCTGGCGTGGCAACTGTCGATGCTTTGTATCGGCAATAATTATATGGGGCTACTCATGAGACCTAAACTTGATGGATTACAAAGGAACACGAAACAATTTATCCTGGTTCAAGCCCTTAAGGTGAGGTAATACCCTACTTCCAGCTGTGGTGTATTGCCTTTGAGGTTTCTCTGATGAGATTGTGGTGTTTTCTCTGCTGAGAGCATTCTACCCCAAGGGGCTCCTTACCTCCCCTTATGTACCAAGGAGGTAAGGTTATATGATAGGAATCCCAGTCGGACTTGACCAAGAGATTTTCTTCTAGTAATACAACGTACCCGACTAGGACTATATCCCATTCCTTATCATACAAGGTAAATGCACCGAGTCCTGTTGTATCCCTAATTACAGAATTTGGCCCATCCTCAATCCGAGTGGCCACAAAGCTTCCCATGAGGTGCACGGGGCCCATGGCCTCCACAAGTACAGTAATGGATGTACGGTACTAATTATGTGGATACGGTGATAGCAAAAATACAAATTTTGTAGTATTATTTTTAAAATATTTTTGGAAGGGGAGTTAAACTAAACAATTTTCCATGTACCGTTAACTTGATTAATTTAAAAGAGAAAAAGAGGGAATGACAGTTCTAATTTTTAAATCCTTTTTCAGAAGGCTCTTAGGGGTACCAAGGGGCTTATCCTAAGGTCAAGGTGGCTCTGATATCAACTCGTCACACCCAGAATTTGCATCCAAAATTTGGGTGATTTGTTGGGCGTAAATCCTCGTCCAGGAATCAACCGAGGTACACAAATAACATACTTGATACCAAAGTAAATGTCTTACATAATTCGATTGTATTTATTATAGAGGCGAATGACACCTCTCAAAAGATAAAGTCTAAACAACGGAATAAATCTAAGGATAACGTGATGACTCCAAGTCCACAGGCGCTTGACTAGGTTCCCGCTCAGTCCTCCAAGAATCCTTCATCACTAAAGTGCTCCTCTGATGCTGATTGTTTATTGCAAGGTGAGTACATGAAATACTCCACAAGCCACACAGCAAAGATGCTAGAGCATAAGTATACAAAGGAAGGCATAATAGGGCTTATTTGCATAAACAACATTTAATAAAGTATTTAAGAGAGTAATAAAATGAGTAAGCATTAAACAATATTAATCACTAATGTACCACCCTCCAAAGCTATACAGGCCCAACCACTCCCATCCTAGAGCTATCAAAATTCCACCATTAATTATTTTTAATGAATAGTGTGGGACTGATCACAAAAACATTGCTAGGCCGCCCATTAAGCGCGGGCACGGCTATTCGAACAGTTTTACTCTAGCCAGAGGTGTACCGATTTACCCACAAGACACAACTCCACAACACGTTACCGTGCACCTCAATACCACTATGGTACCTCGGAAAGGAATTGTGACAGGACCCTCCAAGTAACCCGCACAACAAGAGAGCCACCCACCGAACAACCTGTCTCTAGCAGGAGCTTATCAGGCTCCCAATAGGGAGATGGCCCAGCGCTTGAAGCATGGACTTATTGACAACTGCCATGCGTGGACTTATTGATGACTGTAATAACACACCATGGGGCCTTCGGTTCAACAAATCACACTTCAGTTCTTGCCATTACCCATTCTAGCTTGTGGTTAGTACGAGTATTGCTTCACAAAGATAGCTCATGAACCGGTCCTTAAGTGTCATGAGCACCACTAGAATCAACTTCTGTCCATGTGCTCACAACCCACCCTTTATTCAAGTTTTAGTTGCCCATTGATTATCCACACACGACCTCGGTCGTGAACTAACTCATCATTTCATCTTAATATGATATCATGAGTAAGAGTTAAGTGATAGCCCATAAGTTCCTCTATATTTTCTAAGCATGGCTAAATAGGGTCCTAGAATTATTCTAGCTAACCAATATTTAAAGCTAGCTAGTCACATTATTCCCATAGGTACAAACAACAGGTAATCACAGCAATGGGGCCATAATCAAGGAACAAGGTTTTCCCTCCCGATGACATTGTACAATAAATGCAACCATAGGTACAACATGCTCACAGGTGTTTAGGATTGTTGTGACTTGCCTTGCTGCTTTGCAAAAGCTTTGGAACTCTCCTCGTAAAATCCTGACTCTTTCGAAACTTCAGCGGCTAAAGGCAATAAACAAAAATGAGAAAAACAGTACATAAGCATACATCAACAGTACAATATTATATTTTTAATGGGTAGATCTTATTTTTTAAAGAATTATGCAAGTTAAATCACCCCAAACGGAGTTAGGATGAATTAGTTATGAATTTCCAAAGTTTACTACATATTCTATGTGTTAAGGAAATTATTAACTGATTTATGACGTCAGTCCTAGGGAGAGAGAGGGTAAGCTAGCGGCTGACATGGGGGTCCCACTAGATAGAGAGAGGAAGGAGGCCGGCGTACCATGGACTGGGTTTGGATGGTTAGGATTAAACTAGGGGTTAGATCGAACGACTAGGATTAGATCAATACGATCCGATGGCCGAGATGGAACCTGATCGGATCGATCTCGCGGGGGCTCACTCAGCATCCACGTCGGACAGACCTGCTGAGGTGGTGCTAGCGTGGCAACAATGTGGCCACTACGTGGGAAGACCGGCGGTGATGGCACGGGATCCAATGGTCGATGGCGAACGGTGGCATGGCGAGGTACGACAAGTGCACAGGGAGGCAGAGGACGACTTGGCAATCCTTACCGACATTGAGATGACGGCGAGCAGCGGCAGGAAACAACCGGCGGTGAACTCCAAGCGGCAGAGTCCTTCGGGACAACAACAACAACAGCAGTGCTCTGGTAGTCGTCGGTGGTAGCGAAGGGGCGGCTGGGATTCTCCTTGCTCCTATAGTCCCGATGGTGGTGACGGCAAGCACCGGCGATGGCTAGAACAGAGGCGAGACTTGGCTGAAACGTGGTGGCGGCAGTAGAGCAGATCGAGTGCGGTGCTAGGGCATCTCGGGCTTTAGCGAGTTCGGGTGGCAGCGGAAGGAGAGAGAGAAAGGGGCCCGGGGATGCTATTTATAGAGGAGGGGAGGAGAGATAGTCTCGGGTTCGGTTGCGATGAAGGTTAGGGTTTTTTTCGGACACCCGAAGCTTCACGAGCTCGAGCCAGCGGTATTTTCTTCGGGATCTCACTGCAAATCTTGTGGAAAAAGGAAGAGGAGATCAAGGGGATCAAAACCCCTCAACCAATTCGAGGAAACCCCAACAGGAACAAGTGGATTTGGAGAGGATTTGGAGTGGGAAATTGGAACGAGAGGAACAGGAGCTCTCCCACCTGAGGTCAGAGATGAACCTAATGGGAGGGTCCCACCCATCAGTGACAGGGGAGGCATGGCATGGCTGGCAGGATGAGCCAAGAAGATGGGCTGCCACAATCGCGTGGTTAGGTTAGGCAGGAACACATGGTGACACAGCTAGGACAAGGTGAAACTCACCGGAGCTCCCATATGGAATGCGTGTGCTCGCTGGCGCCGTGGGCAGCACCTCACATTCCCGGCGAACCAAGGGGCAATCCCCTGGGTCCTTGGGTGCGTGAGAAAGAGGGAGAGCTAGGGAGGCAGGAGGACATGGGCTTGGTTAAGAAGCAAGGTAGGGAAGGGTGAGGAGAGGGGGGGCGCTGCTCTACTCCATTGGTCTCACGATGGTGTGTGCGTGGGCAAGCATGCAGCAGACAGACGGGACAAGGTAGGGTGTTGCAGAGGCTGTCAGGGGCATCTCGTGAGGCCCCAAGGTGGCTCTGCCTCTCCCTCTCATGTGGTCTGGGGCGTGCAGAGGTAGCCACATGGTCGAGCCGCACGGGCGGAGAGATCCTTGCGTGATCGCGCTTGGGCGATGGAGAATAGGGACTACTTGAGTTGGCCTAGGCTTGGCTGGGCCGTGGGGTCCGAATTAGAGGTGGGGCCCAACATAAAAAGTGTGTCCGATGAGGTTACCTACCTTGCCAAGTGAAAATATTGGGTCAGCAGGTCAAGAAAATAGGAGAAACCGAGACGAAGAGGGAAAGAACTCTTCTTGGGTGGCATACCGGGTAACTCATCTGGAAAGATGTTAAGGTAATCACAAACTACCGGAACCTGGCTTATTTCCCTACCAACAAGGGCTGCTGAGAAGAGAATGAGAGGGTACAGTTCTATTAGAGACAAACTCTACCCGATCCCCGGCTGTGTTCGTGAGTGTAATGGACCTACTTTCACAGTTGATCAAACCGTTGTGCTTGGAGAGCCAATCCATCCCAAGTATCACATCTAAACCTAGTGTCCCAAGCACAATCAAATTTGCTGAAAACTTATTGCCATTTATAACAATGGTAACGTCGGTGCAAACTAGTTTTGTTGTCAACTCTGACCTAGGTGATTGTACTATCATTGGGTTAACTAGGGTGTCAACTTTCATTTGATGATTTGCAGCAAAATCCTTGGATATGAAAGAATGTGAAACTCCAGAATCAAATAAAACCATTGCAGGGGCTGAGTTCATGAGAAACATACCAAGCACCACATCAGGCGCATCCTGAGCTTCCTTGGCAGTCACATGATTAACATGCCCCTCCCAAGGTTCTGAGCAGACCTGGGGGCTGGGTTGCGGGCTGGTGGTGCTCCACGGCCTCTCCCACGCGCTGCTGGTCCTGCTGGAGCGCCTGGAGGCGCAAACAAAACTAGACCAGGTACCTTCTTCGGGCACCAATTGGAGTAATGCCCGTACTCTCCACAATTGTAGCAGTCTACCGGCATGAAG
The DNA here is from genome assembly GCA_003991445.1 of Oryza meyeriana var. granulata. NCBI lineage: Eukaryota > Viridiplantae > Streptophyta > Magnoliopsida > Poales > Poaceae > Oryza > Oryza meyeriana. Next base: position 83,313 of record RYFJ01000676.1, on the reverse strand, counting down.
TCGGTAGCTTGTTGAGCAGCCAGGCGAGGGGGCAGCTGAGGCACACGAGGGGCTAGTGGCTGTGGCCTTGCTTGTGGTGACGCTGGATACCTTGCCGGCACTGGTGTCGGCGGCCAAACAGTTGTGGGACGCCACACCAGCTGCTGTGAGGAGCTCCCTCCCTCTGGCTTGCATGCAGCCCACTTACGTTTGCAGGACTCCACTACGCCACGATGCTTGTGCTCCCATCCAATGGCCTTGTTCACCAAAGTGGGAAAGTCAAGGAAGTCAAACGGCTCAAAGGCCAGCTGTATCTCTTCATCTAGTCCTTCTAGGAACTTCTCCATCTTTGCTTCTTCATTTGGTAGGTCGGCAGCGGCATTGCGAGCAAGATGGTTGAAGTGGTGGAGTTATTCACTGACGGACATGTTGCCTTGCTTTAGAGTTTCAAATTCTTTCCTCTTGATCTTCATGATACCAGCTAGGATGTGTGCTTTGCGAAATGCTCCCTTAAACTCATTCCACGTTACAACATGGCCTTCTTGTTGCATTGCACGGTAATTGTCCCACCAATCACTAGTGGCGCCGTGAAGCTGTTCTGCTGCAAATGCCACCTTCTTAGCATCGTCACAGTGAACCAAGTCAAGCTTTTTCTCTACTGTACACAGCCAGTCATCGGCATCAAGTGGATCCTCAGAACGGGCAAAAGTGGGCGGCTTGGTGCGGTGGAAATCAAACAACTTGGATGGCTGATTGTTGCCCAAGTGCTGTGCTCCTCCAACGGCTTGTGCGGCTACACCACATGCAGCGGTGTTCCTTTCAATCCTCTCAAGCAATTGAGTTTGTGCCACGCAGTTTTGCTCAGCCAACATGAGCACTTTTGCCAAGGTAGGACCTGGTTGCTGTCCACCGGCAGGTGCACCGGACAGGGGCCTATCTTGGCCACCCTGTGCACCCCGTTGCTGCTGGGGTTGACCATGGTGCTGTGGTTCAGAGGGACCTCCTTCCTGAGCATCCTGTACAACAATCTTCCAATTACTACGTGCATAAGGATGTATAAACTAGTGCTACTAGACTGTTGATAGGATGAAATCTGAACAACCCAGGAACAGAGAAAAAAATTCCAAATAAAATGTCAACCGAAACACAAATAAGATCCATTAAACCACATAGAAACACTTAAGTCTTACAGTACATAAACATGGGACAAGCCTTAGCGATTCACAAACATACAAAGCCCATGGGCTGAGTGAATCGAGCAGCTAACGGCACAATACCATGCATTACATAACATCATCATCCATCACGGCCACCCACGCCTACGGCCAGAAGCAAAAGCACTATTTGCTCACTAGAAAACACCACTTACTAGTGAGCTCTACCAACTGTGAATGACCTACTCCGGGTTAAGCTCTTGTATCTCACCATCTTCTGGTGAAGCGGGTACAAATGGCTCATAATCCTCCTCATTTGCAGTAGACCTCCATGTGGGAGCAGGGGCGATGACCCGACATCGCTGAGCTGAATGTGAGCTTTCAGACTCAACCGGCTTGAAGAGGCCACGATACTCTGCAGCTATCATGCGTGTAATGCGAGTTGGAGCAGCTAAGCGGGGCACCGGGTTAGCAGGCAGCGCTAGTACTACCATCGACTCTTGGGCAATGGGTGTTGGCACAGGTGCAGAAGCATGGGTAGGAGCAGCAGCAGGCCTATGTGATGCAGCAGGGGCAGGTGCAGCAATATCCTCCACACCGTACAGCTCGATGCGGGGAATATGGCCCATACGGGCATAAAGTTCAATGAGGCACTCCAGGTGAGCGATGCGCCCACGAGCTTGTCACAGCTCTAAGCCAATGACACAGTGGTAACGATCTGAGGAGTGCACGTACTCCGCCAAGTTGCGAAGGACATGGTTTGGCTCATGTTCAGCTGAGAGGTAGAGGTGAACTTCCTCTCCCAAAGGGCGTGCCGGATGGTACGGGTATTGTGAAGCCAACTCCACATGGAGGTGCAGCATGTGTGCCATAGCAATGTAGGCAACATCGTTGATGGCTCTGTGGAGGGAGGAGCCATAGCCAGTGAACTCCAAGGGCTGGCTCCCAACATAAGCCCTAGCAAGTATAAGAACTCGTGCACGGTGCTCAACTGATGCAGGGCCAATGTTGGTGTAAGCAACCGTATACTTAGGAGTGTGGTGATAGTGTGCACGCTGTAGCATGTTCCACAAATCACGTGGCAAACCGGTGGGGCCGGCATCACTGGTCTAAAGGCAAACAACCCACTTGGCCATCTGCAACAAGTTAGCAACAACGAAAATCATGATTTCAGAAATGAAAGTTGGGCAAGTTAGTAGTAAAACTAAATGAGGTCAGTGATATACGATATATTCCTTACTTTTCACAAGTTTTAGCAATTAGTTTTCAGATTACAAACAAGCATGGGTGATGCGAACATAACAAGTATATCGCACAACCGGCAAGAGATAAACAACTAGACGAAAGGAAGATGCAACGCTTTCCATCCCAGTACTGCTACCCCCCTTAACTCCTTAACCTATAATGTTAATAACGTCTAGCATGCAGCACAAAGATCATCTTCAAAAAATGACAGTAGGTAAGGAGATAGAAGTTTAGATTTTGCTGTAGCATCTTTTGCAAACATTTTGCAGTAGCTTTTCAATAAGATTTAATGACTTTTTAAAACCATTTAGAACTAATATTCAAAAGTACTTGAAACCATTTTCAACGGCAAGGGCTGCTGCTTTTCAAAAGAAAGGGGCAGCCGCTGCAGTTTTGAACATTGAAGCATAAGTTTAAGACAAAACCTTTTGTCCAAAGGGAGGTAAGTGGAGTAAAATGATACGCTAAATAGGTAATATGACTACTTAGAGTTTTTAGAAGATAGATGAGAGTTTTGAACAGGAGTTTTCCAAACCAAAACCTACCTAACGACATGGCTTACTATGACTTAATCTTGGTCGGTATGGCTCTGATACTGACGCTGTCAGACCTAGGTTTGACCCCGAACCCTATGTGTGTACCATGCTAGTCCCACGATCAATTGCTAGCACACACATTCAACATCGACATCATAATCCATACATCATAGGTTCAGCTCACAGCAGTCCAAACATAAGTTGTACAAGAGTCTAGACTTAGCGATTACATAGAGGCCGATCGGCCAAATAGAACAACAAAATAACAAAGAGTTCAACAGCAGAAGCAAGATAATATAGGCACCGAAAACCAGCAAGTGTGCCTCTACCCGCCCACAGGCAAGCGACCGGTAAGCCCTAGTAAGCATCGTTGTCGTCGTCTCCAAAACCCGCTGCATAGAAGTACCTGATTGTCGGGTCCCCCTCAATCATCTCTAAAAAAAAAGAAGTCACACAAGCGTGTGTGAGTACAATACGTACACTGCAAGACTTTTAGTATTTGCAATGGTATTCCATAATATGCAAAGATAAACAAGGAATGGTTCAGGTTCTGCACTTTGCATAAATCATAATATACATAGCAAAAACATTGCGGTTTTGCAACGAAATCTTTGTAAATCAAGCCAACACAGTAAATCAAGTATGTAAGCATCGACCCCAAGTGTTTCCAACCATCTAGGCTCCCTGCCCATGCTAGCCAACCGTGGCAACATGCTGCCACAACCAGCCCAGCAAACTCCCCATTCGCACCATGATTTTTCCCAAAACAGTTCCCAAAATTTAAATCTACTACGGTGGAGAATTTCCCAAGTCATCCATAACCGAGGACACGGGTATTCGAATAGTTTTAACTCTTCTCAGGTGAACAGTACCCAGATTTTTTTCCAATTTCAACAGAGGATTAGACTAGATGGTTAGATGGGCCAACTTGCTTCAAACCGAATGAAAATTGGAGGCAAGGTTGGTAGTAAGGTATGGAATTTTTAGGAATTTCTCTAGAATTTTTGGTGAAGATTGGAAATTGAGGGTCAGATAGGGTGGTGTGATCAGTTTATATAGATCGTATGAACTTTAATCTGTTTGGCTGAGATTTTTCATGCATGAAAGATGACATGCAGTGCATGCAGATGAAAAACGGTTTTATGCACCAATGAACAAAAGTGGGCTGTTACAACTGTCCCCGGCCTGTGCAGCACCATCGCCCCCACACAAGGCAGGCGAACTCGGTGCCTTCGTGCGCTGAGGGAGTCAGCGAAGGACCTTAGGGTGCCATTGCCGCCTCCAACATGCAACGGAAGCGCACGCATCGTGTGTCGGCCCATCACCGGCTGGACTCAGGCACAGTCAGTCCAGGGAGCACCCTGTTTGCTGCACAGGGGCTCCTCCACCATCCCCCTCTCCAGACCATTGGGGGAACCCTAGAAGATCGCTGGAGATAGGAGATCGCTGACCTGGTGGGCACGGTGCAACACTAGGTGGCAGTTTCCAGCTCTCACACCCCTCCAAGTCGGCATCCAAGTCAACCCCATTGTTGGTTTCGACCCCACGGCGTCAAGCCCCCCATTCCAGGGGAGAACACGTGCCTGCTGCAAGGGCAGTGGGCCGACACGTAGCTACCCTAACTAGGGGAGAAGAGACGGACCAGCATGACCACCTCAACATGCGGCGTACCCATGAGGATGCGCGTGACACACTCGAGCGCTAGCGGGAGAGATGCCCTTATGTGGCAAAATTCACCAAGGTTCAGGAGTCGTATGGGGGCCGTGGGTCTTTGAACTGTGAGCGTCCCCCGTTGCCACGCATGCCAGCACTGTGTGATATGGCGCCGGGTGTCATGCTTTCATCCATGAACTCCTTGGGTACACTGGCTGGTGATGTTTTGCCTGGACCTACCGGAAAAGTACGATGGCTCAGTCGACCACACGGAGTTCCTCCAGATCTACACCACCACCATCCAAGCAACGGACGGACGTGAGAAGGTAATGGCTAATTACTTTCCTATAGCCTTGAAGGCCTAGGCCTGCTCCTGGCTCATGAAAATCCCCCCGGGCTCCATCGGCTCGTGGGATGATCTATGCTACTAGTTCGTGGCCAACTTCTAGGGCATGTTTCCGTGCCCTGGGCTACAATCCAACCTCCATGCTGTTGTCCAGCGGGAGGGAGAGACACTGAGGCAATACATCCAACGCTTCAGCCAAATCTACAACACCATCCCGCGGATCCCCCCACATGCTGTGATCCATGCATTCTAGCAGGGTGTATGCGATGAGCGCGTGCTTGAGAAGCTGGAAACCCACAACGTCGAGACCACCATGCAACTCTTTGCGCTGGCTGACAAGTGCGCCAAGATGGTGGAGGCCTAGGCATAGCATGCGCTGCATCCCAAGCAGGCCCCTGCCAATGGCACCATTTCCTCCTGCCCCACTGAAAAGCGAGAGAAGAGGAGTAGAACAAAGAAGAATCACCCTGCTGAGGACTTTGTCCTAGCCGCGAGAGACAAGCCACGCTGGCCACCGCACGATGATGCCAGTGGCAGCGACAAGAAGAGGAAGAGAGTTGTCCCTGCACAGGTGGAGAAGAAGCCAAGCAAGTGGTGCTCGATCCACAACACCGATCGGCTCGACCTCCGGAGTGCCATGTGGTGAAAGACCTCACTGAGCGCTAGAGGATATTCGTCAAAGAATTTTGGCATGAAGACAGCGACGACGACAAGAACCCCGACCTTGGGTTCCAGGAGCCCGAGAACGTGGTCACCACTCTCAAGGGTGGCGCATACACTCATCCATCACGTCGTAGCTTCAAGGCAATGCGGCGTGAGCTACTCTCTGCCACCCCTAGCGTGGAGGCTGCCAGGTGCCTCAAGTGGTCTAAGGCCCCAATCACCTTCGACCAGGTCGACCACCTAGAGAGAGCTACTGGGATGGGTGCCTGGCGCTCATGATCACCCCAACCATCTGTAACATCAAGGTGGGCCATATCCTCAATGATGGGGCCACGGGACTAAACCTCATATCCCCTGAGGTCTATGACCAGTTTAAGGCCCTGGGGGAAGCACCTGAAGCCTTCGTTCCCATACCATGGCATTACCCTAGGGCATGCCTGGCCCCTCGAGCAAATCTGGTTGCCTATCACATTTGGGGACCGAAAAAACTTCCGGATCGAGCACGTCATGTTTGACATGGTGATCTACAACCTCCCGTCATCCTAGGTCACCCTACACTCGCCAAGTTCATAGTGCTCACGCATTATGCGTACCTTGCCATGAAGATGCTAGGTCCTGCTGGTCCCATCATCATCACTGGCGATCTTAGAGGCGCCATCACCTGTGCCGAGCAGTGCTCCTAGGGTCTCACGGCCCTTGGGCCCAAGCATGAGGAGCGTTTAGGGCCCTCAGGCCCCTCTACCACCACCAAGCCGTGACTTGTGGCCAGCAACTCCAATTCGATCAAGGAGGTCTCATTGGGCGAGGACGTGTCCCAGACCGTCAAGATTGGCAGTGGCCTAGATGACAAATAGGAAAGCGCGCTCATCGCCTTCCTCTAGGTTAATGCTGATGTCTTTGCCTTGCAACCGTCGGATATGCCCGTGGTCCCTAGGGAGGTGATTGAGCACCACCTTGCCATGCGCCCTGACGTGCAGCCTGTCTAACAGAAGGTGTGATGGCAGGCCCCCAAGCGTCAAGTATTAATACACGACGAGGTGGACAAGCTGCTCGCTGGTGGCTTCATTTGTGAGGTCATCCACCTAGTGTGGCTTGCCAACCCTATTGTCATCCCCAAGTCAAATAGCAAGCTTTGGATGTGCATTGAGTAAACCGACCTTAACAAGATGTGGAGGCCATGGGCCCCCGGGTACCTCATGAGAAGCTATTGGGTCACTCGGACAAAAGATGGGCCTAACCTTGTAATTAGGGATACAATAGGACTCGGCATACATAACCTTGTATGACAAGGTTAGGATATAGCCCTAGTCGGGAATGTTGTATTCCTAGAAGGAAATCCCTTGGTCGGAGTCCGACTAGGATTCCTACTCTGTAACCCTGTCCCTCGGTATATAACGGGAGGCAGGGCGCTCCCTGAGGGCAGAAGACAATCATAGCAAAATCTCACCAGAGAAACCTCAAAGACAATACACCACAACTGGATGTAGGGTATTACCTCATCTCAATGGCCTAAACCAGTATAAATTGTTCGTGTTCCTTTGCAGTCCATCAAGTTTAGGTCTCACGAGTAGCCCCATATTATTATTGCCGATATAAAACATCGACAGTTGGCGTGCCAGGTAGGGGCATCGACGAGATCATCTTCGACAAGCCTGATGGATTCGACCACTGGAGTCGACGGCATCAATTTCTCTCCTAGGCAAACAATCAGCTTCGGGAGCCTCGACTTCATCGCCGACAAGTTTGGTAACCTTACGATGTCCGACTCGGACCCGATCTGATTAGCCAAGGACCAAGCCGACTCCATGCCAGTCGGCCTACGTAACGCCGCAACAACCCTCGTCGACTTGTTGCGGCCATCTTCAACATGCCTGAGTCTCGGGATAACTCTTTCTTTCGGTGTTCGACTCGGACATGGCCTTGAGCTAGCTGAGATCAGGCTAAGAAAGGAGGAGATCATCAATCTCTCGTTCGGACTCGGTGACGCCATGGATATCTTCAATCAGCATCTCACGCGGCAAACCCGATCCCCTAGAGTTCGACTCGGATACGACCCAGAGCCGCTCGAGATTGGATCAAGGGAGGTCAGAGTTATCATCACCCCCATAACTACTCTGATTCCGACTCCAAGTCGGATAGTAGTTTAGCAAGCTTCTCTCTACCCCACAAAGTCTTCATGGCGTCCAAGGGCTCTACTCCCACTCAGGAGGCATGCCGAATACTCGACCAGCAAGAGGAGGAGGCCCGCCGACTGTGAGAACAACAGGAGGAAGAATCAAGATGCTTGCATGCCGAGCGTGATGCCCGCAATGATAATCTGCGTAGGGTTGGGCATACTGCTCAACAACAAATCCTCCAAACCCAAGTCAGCGACCACGACGTCTTCGTAACGCCTCAGCAAAACATCGTAGCTGCTACGACTCTACTGGGCACGCTCCAGTTTGGGCCTGATCACCAGGCCACTCCGACTATAGCAAGGATAAAAGCCATGATCAGCACTGCTGCATGTCAGCAGCACCAACAGTCGGGCAATACCCTCATACCGACCAACCGATCGGCTTCTCCAACGGTGGTCCCATCTGCCTCAACACGATGCCGAGCGGCCAGCTCCAGTTAGCCGCACATGGAGTCACACCAGACGTCACTCGGCAACCCCAACAATGACCGGCAGCATCGACATCAAAACGACTATCGAGACAACCAGGATCTCCGAGGCCAACTACGACATGATCTTCAGCAAGACATCAACGCACGGCACTGCGAACATGAGGAAGATGAGCAGCGCTGACTGGAAGACGAGAATGAGCGCTTCGGCCTCCACCACAAGTGATTTCACCGCCGTAGTCGGAGTCGGAGTCCTCATGCAAATGAAGGAGTACCAGCCTTCACCCATGAGCTGCAATAGGTTGATTGGCCATCGGGTTTTAAGCCGACTGGAATCGAGAAGTACGACGGGAAGACCAATCCTGAGTCCTGGCTCACGGTCTACACTCTGGCAATCTGAGCAGCTAGAGGAGATCACAAGGCCATGGCTAACTACCTCCCAGTCGCTCTAGCCGACTCAGTGAGGACATGGCTAACAGGACTCCCAAAGAGGTCAATCAGCTCCTAGGGAGAACTCCGGGAATGCTTTATCACCAACTTCCAGGGAACTTACAAGAGGCCATCTTCTGAGCATGATCTCTATCAGTTGCACCAAAGGAAGAATGAGTCTCTTCACGAGTTCATCAAGAGGTTTTCTAAGAAGCAGAATTCGATCCCAATGATCAAGGACGAGGTTGTCATCGCGGCCTTCTGCAAGGGAGTCAAAGTTCACTCGAAAACCTGCCGCTTCTCTCAAGGCTCTTTTTGATATGGCAAACAAGTACGCCGACTTGGCAGGCAGACGCAGTCACTCAGGCTCTCGACGACCAAAAAGAGCCTTGGCAGAAAGACAAGAAAGACAACGACGAGCCAACATAGAACAAAGCTGGCAACCGCAAGCGAAAGTCGGATAACGTGGTGGCTACCGTGGAGCGTACTTGGCCGCAACCCCCGAGGAACAACGAATACCAAAAAGTGATGAACGGGCCATGCCCCTTTCATTCAAAGGGCAAGCACGTGGCTAAGGACTGCTTCATGCTTAAGAAGTTTGCTTCCGAGTAGTCTTCAACATCTGGCGCCGATAAAGACAAGGACAAGCTAGATTCGGGCACAACCGGCGATTACCAAGATCCCTAGGCTGAGATCAACCACATCTTTGGAGGGTCATCTGCATATGAGTCCAAGAGGAAGCAGAAGCTTACAGCACGTGAAATCAACTCAGTCTCTGTAGCAGACGCCCCCCAATACTTGCGCTAGTCAGAAATACCAATCACGTTTGACCGCATAGATCATCCCGATCGAGTTACTCATCCAAGACGCTATCCACTCGTCCTGGATCTGGTCATCAGGAGCATCAAACTGAAGAAAGTTCTCATTGATGGAGGCAGTGCTCTCAATATTCTGTTTGTCAAGACACTGCACGAGATGAAGATTCCTCGTTTAGAGCTACGACCGAGTACAGTGCCCTTCCATGGGGTAATCCCTGTCCTATCTTCTACTCCTCTCGGATAGATAACTCTACCAGTTACTTTTGGCACGCGGAATAATTTTCGCATCGAGAATATTTGGTTCGAGGTTGCCGACTTCAAGACCGCGTATCACACAATACTCGGACGGCTGGCGCTAGCCAAGTTCATGGCAGTGCCACATTATACCTAGATGATGCTCAAGATGGTTCTTTCTCTTCGCAGCGATGTCAAGCAAGCCTTCACCTGCGACAAGGAGAGCTACGAGCTGGCTCAATCTCAAGAAGCAGTAGTCAGGCACAACAGCATTCGGCAATCTACTACAACTCCATGCAAGGACGATCAGGTTTCGGCCAAAAAAGCAGCCAATCGGGAATTTCAGCGGATTCTAAAACCAAGAAGATCCCCTTGGACCCTTCCAACCTCTCCAAAACTACTCTAGTCAGGACCGGACTCGACCCTAAATAGGAAGACGTGCTCATCAGCTTCCACCAGGCGAATAGGGACATATTTGCCTGGAAACCTTCCGACATGCCTGGTGTGCCGATCAAGCGTTCCCTCAATGTCAGGCTGGATGCCAAGCAAGTCACACAATGGCTATGGTGCTTCACACAAGACCGCAAAGATGCTATTCAGGAGGAGATAACCAAGCTCCTTGCAGCCATGTTCATCAAAGAGGTCTACTACTTAGTCTTAGTCCAGAAGAAGAATGGTAAATAGCGCATGTGCATTGACTACACCGACTTAAACAAGACGTGCCCCAAAGATCCATTTGGTCTACCCAGAATAGATCAGGTGGTGGATTCAACTGCAGGGTGCGAACTTCTCAACTTTCTTGATTGTTACACAGCATATCACCAAATCAACTTGAAGAAGGAGTACTACCTGAAGACTTCCTTCATCACGCCGTTTGGAGCATACTGCTATATCACTATGCTATTTGGGTTGAAAAAGCCGGAGCACCATATCAACGAGCAATTCAGCGGTGTTTACATACTCAACTCGGGTGCAACGTGGAGGCATATGTCAATGACATGGTGATCAAGACAAAGTCCAGGGAAGACCACATTGCCGACTTGGAGGAAATTTTCCAAAGCTTTCGAAGATTCAAGATGAAGTTGAATTCAGAAAAGTGCACTTTCGGTGTACCATTCGGAAAGCTACTCGGCTTCATCGTATCACATCAAGGCATCGAGGCCAATCTAGAAAAAATTAACGCTATCATGAACATGGCACCCCCAACTAGACAGAAGGACGTCCAAAAGCTGACAGGGTGCATGGCGGCACTCAGCTGATTCATCTCCCGACTTGGTGAACGGGGCAAGCCCTTTTTCAAACTACTAAAGAAAGCGGACAATTTTCAATGGACACCTGAAGCCTAGCAAGTCTTCAAAGACTTCAAAAAATTCCTCACATCACCACCAGTGTTGGTGTCACCAATGCCCTAGGAACCACTAATGTTCTACTTGGCGGCAACTACTCAGGTAGTCAGCATGGTGCTAGTAGTCGAGAGGTCAGAGCCAGGTCATATACAGAAAATTAAACGGCCAGTCTACTTCGTCAGCGAGGTCCTAGCCGACTCCAAGATGAAATATCCTCAAGTCCAGAAACTGTTATATGGCCTACTCATCGCTGTCCGGAAGTTGGTGCACTATTTTCAGTGGCATCAAGTCACCATTGTCATATCGTATCGACTTGGGGACGTCCTACACAATCGCGAGACCACTGGCAGAATCATTAAATGGGCACTCGAGTTAATGGCGCTTGACATCATTTTTCAACCACGAATAGCAATCAAATCTCAAGCTCTAGTCGACTTTGTGGCCAAGTGGATAGAAATTCAGACGACTGCAAATACGGACAAGCTAGAGTACTGGACGATGTACTTCGACAGTTCTCTATGGATCGGCGGCGTGGGGGCTGGTGTTGTGTTGACGTCACCCACTGGCAAAAACTCAAGTATGTCCTCTAGATTTACTTTCCGGCTTTCCACAATGTCGTCGAGTACGAAGCACTTATCCATGGGCTCCGCATTTCCATATCAGTAGGCATCCGTCGACTAGACATGTCTCGACGACACTATGGCGGCGTATTGTCAGGAGGTCAGAAAGCTAGAAAACAAGTTCGACGGCTTGGAGATAACTCATATATTACGACAATACAATGATGCTGCAGACGAATTGGCCAACATGGGATCCAAACGAGAAGTGGCCCCGACTGGGATTTTTGTTGAACAACTACTGGAGCCATCAGTCAAGAAGAAACCTGTGCTTGAATAGTCGGGGGCTGAACCTACCCCAGCAACAAATGAAGTACTAATCATTTTTTAAGATTGGCGGACTTCAGTTCTCAAATTCCTCTGAGACGATGAACTCCCAGAAGAACACAGTGAAGCCAAACGGATCAAGTGTCAAAGCAAATGTTTCCTTGTAGTCAGAGAAGACCTATACCGCAGAAGTGCATCCGGGGTCCTCATGCACTGCGTCACACCCGAGGAGGGCAAGTAGATTTTGCAATCGATCCACTTGGGTATCTGTGGCAACCATGCCGCATCCAGGACGTTAGTCGAAAAGGCTTACAGGCAAGGTTTTTTTGGCCGACTGCAGTAACAGATGCTAAAGATATAGTTCGTACATGCGAGGGTTGTCAATTCTATGCAAGACCAACACATCTTCCAGCTTAAGAACTTTAAACAATTCCAATCTCTTCACCCTTTGCAGTTTGGGGGCTCGACATGGTCAGGCCGCTCAAGAGAGCACCAGGAGGGTTCACACACTTGTTCGTCACAGTGGATAAATTCACAAAGTGGATTGAGGCAAAACCCGTTGCTACCATAACAGCGGCACGAGCAAAGGACTTCATCATGAGTATTTTATATCGATTTAGGGTTCCTAACCGCATCATAACGGACAACGGTACATAGTTCACGGGCGGCGTATTTCAAGATTTCTGTGACAATTTTGGCATCAAGATCTGTTATGCTTCGGTGGCACACCCACGAAGTAATGGGCAGGTCGAGCGTGCTAATGGCATGGTCTTACAAGGTATCAAGGCTAGGGTGTTCGACCGGTTACAACCATATGCAGGGCGGTGGGTACAAGAACTCCCATCCGTTCTCTGGTCTCTAAGAACCATGGCTAATCGGGCAACAGGGCAACCCCCTTTCTTCCTAGCCTATGGTGCTGAGGCTCTGCTACCAACCAAGTTGGAGTTCGGCTCTCCGCGAGTTTGGGCCTACTCAGAAGACAACTCAAAGAAAGCCCGATTGGTCGAACTTGATTAGTTGGAGGAAGCGAGGGATATCGCAACTATCCAGTCGGCAAGGTATCTTCAAGGCTTGCGTCATTATCACAATCGAAATGTCCGTGGCAGCGTCTTTTTGGTGGGAGATCTCGTCTTGAGAAAAATACAATCCACCAAAGACAGGCATAAACTATCCCCCCTGTGGGAAAGTGATGCGCTTGGGTGCCCGATCTTCCGATAGGTTCGATTTGGCGACGTCAAGACATTCATGTTTTGAGGCTTCCGATCAGCGATCATCACCTCGCAACCGCTACACCCACACGTCTAGTTGTTATCAATCACGTTCTCACGTAGTCGACCTCACCACGAAGGTTTTATCCCTGCAAGCAATCGAAGAAACTCACAAGAATAAGGAAGAACACAATCTGAATTACAGATGAATGTTTAGCACACGAAGTTGGGGTTCTACAAACCGATCTAGACGGTGAAACTACAATGGCAGAATAATCTAAGCAAAACCCACCTCTAAACGATGACGGCTACTGAATATATATGAGTTGGGATGTCCTAGGGTTAACCCTAGGGCGCGCATCCCTTGGGCTTAGCCCACGACACAATTACAAGGCCCAAGGCCCAAACAAACTCGGACTGAAAGTGGTACGTGTCTTGTTTCAACAATTCTAGATAGCTCAGGAGGAATTTTGACATGGGACCAAAACCATCTGAAAGTAGACTCCATAAGCTTTCCAACAAGTATTCATGGGCCCCAAAAGTCCTTCTGGATCAGCGGCTAGGTCCGTTTGAAGTTGATACTATTAGGTGACTCAAATCCGAATCCAAAACGTGCAGAACTTCATCTCTTGCCTTCTATGGACCAAAAGTGACGTGGTGATGTAGGAGTAGACTTGGGTAAGGTCTTGGTTTGGTCCCCAATCAACTTCTTTGATCATCCATGCATTTCTTGCGCTCGGTCTCTTTCTCTTTACCCAAGCAAGTATCTCTACAAACGAAAACACACAAAACTCATGTTGCAGTAACGGTTGTTCAAATATATAATACGTAAATCTTATGTAGAAAGCATGCACCTTTGGTTGATGAGTACATAAGGTAGTTATGGTCATATCCGAGCTAGTGATGTCCTCATCATCCTCCCCTTCTTGATTGAAAACCATCCGTGGTTTCACCTTGTCATTAAGCCTGATGAACATATCTTTATCTTTCACAACATAGGGTGAGATAGTGTTGTGCATATGGTTGGATTCTGAAATTTTTAAACACGGAGAACACTTTGTAGTGTCATGCAGCTCACAACACTCCCCTTCTTACAAACCAACCTGCAACTCATTTAAACAACTAGAGGAACTAGATAGAGAATTATTTATACTCATGCGGTCGTCTAGACAAGACATGTCATTATGAAAAGGAGGTATATTAAAATTCGAACAAATGTATACTCTATGCACATTATATTCTCCTTTATTATCATAATTGCCAATAACATAAAAAATCACATGAGAAGGACATGGCAAATCAGATCTAGCAAATAATTTCTTCTCTAAACAATTGAGTGGACAAAGATCATCAAATTGAATATAGCCCCAGGTATTTAAAGAAGATAGCAATCTAAGCTCTTCATTCTCACTAGCAATGTGAACAACATATCTAAAATTAGCACATGGTGGTTCAACAACATTACTAACATGTTCATTCACTAGTTGTGGTATGGATATAAGTGAAGCATTGCACAACTTTTCTTGATCACAAGAAATAAGAACCAAATCATCATGTGACAAAGGTAATTTAACACACGATTCCACTGGTGATTGCTCTAAACTAACATGATTAGTGGACATATGTAGCACATCAGAATTGTCCATACCTTGAGTGAATGTAGCACCATTTCTATTACCTTTGTTCTCATTTTCAAAAACTATAGGTGCACTCTTAATTAAACTATCTTGAAACATGTATGGAATAACAGGTGGATCTTCTTTCTCTATGTCTTTCTTTTATTCCTCATTACCTTGGCTCTTCTCAGATACCTGCAAAATGTCAGTGCCCAAAACAATACGTTCATTTTGCAATAACTCAGGTTTAGGTGAAGGCATCAAAACATTAGTATTATTACATTTATTTCTCAAAACCTTAGGGTTTTTAATCTTTTCCCTCTCAAAATAATCTTTCAAAATTTCAGCAGGGGACATAGGTAGAAACTTAAATTTCTTGCCATTATGTGTGAAAGTGTACGTGTTGGTTCTACCACGGTGCACAACATCTCTGTCATATTCCCAAGGTCTACCCAAAAGTAGAGAACATGCTTGCATTGGAACAACATCGAATATGGCACTATCATGATAATTGCCTATTGAAAACTCCACTTTCACAATTTTACTTACCTTCAACTTACCACAAGAATTAAACCACTGGATGTAATAAGGCCGAGGATGCGGTTGTGTCGGCAATCCAAGCTTCTCGACCATATCTAAACTTGCCAAGTTGTTACAACTCTCGCTATCAATGATAATATGGCATGCTCGATTCATAACGAAAAACTTTGATTGGAACAAATTATGGCATTGATTTTGCTCCGCTTTCTCCATTTGAGAACTTAGCACTCGTTGTACCAAAGTACTCTCATTATCCTGCAAAAGGTTAGTTGCAGAAGAAAGGTCAACAAGGGGTTGCTTCTCTAAATGACACACTTTATTTTTGTAAGCAAAATTCTGAGATGGAGAAACAAATTTCTCTCGCATAAGCATTTTCATATCATTCCAAGTTTAAGGCAATATATCATGTGAAGACATTATTAAATCTTGCCACCATATTAAAGCATGAGAAGTCAAGACACTAGCAGCATTCTTAATCTTTCGTTTATCACACATATGATGATGAGGATTTTGTTGCTAACTTAGTAGTCATTCTGTTGGAGGGGTTTGATGTGATTCTTGGCATGGATTGGCTTTCTCAATATAAGGCTGTTATCTCTTGTTTCTAGAAGACAATCTCTCTACAAGCACCATTAGGGCAAGTGGTCATTTTTTAGGGGAGTGGTTTGAAGTACACCCTCTCTTTGCTTTGTCACTTGCTACCAGACCATAGGAGACAAAAGTCTAGCATCCTTTTTGCTATGGTTGATGATCATGGGGCTTCTTTGTGTGTGGAGGACATTCCAGTGGTGTGTCGTTATCCTGATGTTTTCCCTGATGAACTTCCTGGTTTGCCTCCCGAAAGAGCCAGTTTTTCAAATTATGTTGATTCCTGGTACACAACCTATTTAAAAGGCACCATACAGGATGGCTCCTATTGAGCAAGTGGAGTTAAAGAGCCAGCTGGATGACCTACTTGCTAAGGGTTTTATTCGCCCAAGCGCATCGCCTTGGGCTGCACCTGTTTTGTTTGTGGAGAAGAAGGATGGCACAAAAAGGTTCTGTGTGGACTATAGGTCACTTAATCAAGTAACGATCAAAAGCAAGTATCCTTTACCTCATATTGATGCCCTTTTTGATCAGTTGAGAGGTGCTAAGGTGTTTTCCAAGATTGATCTGCAATCTGGCTATCATCAACTTTGAATTAAAGATGAGGATATTGAGAAGACGGCTTTCAATACAAGGTATGGACACTATGAGTATGTTGTCATGTCCTTTGGACTAACAAATGCTCCTGCTGTCTTTATGGAGGCCATGAACAGGATGTTGCATGAGTACTTGGATATTTTTGTGGTGGTTTTTATTTATGATATCTTGGTCTACTCTAAGTCCAAAGAGGAATATGAGGTTCATCTCAGTCTTGTCCTGGATGCTCTTAGGAAAAACAAGTTCTATGCAAAGTTGAAGAAGTGTGCCTTTTGGCTTTCTGAAGTGAGCTTTTTGGGACATGTGATCAAACAAGATGTTATTATGGTTGATCCAAAGAATGTTGCCTAAGTGGTAGGATGGCAAAGGCCAACCAACGTGACAAAGGTTCGGAGTTTTCTTGGACCCGCTGGTTATTATAGGCGGTTTGTGAAGGGTTTCTCAATCATTGCAAAACCAATGACTAGGCTGACCGAGAAGGGTGCTCCATTTATATGGACTAGTGAATGCGAGACCACTTTTCAGACTTTGAAAGGTAAATTGGTGAATGCTCCTATTTTGGCCTTGCCTGAAAGTGGCAAGCGCTTTACTTTGTATACCGATGCCTTCCGTATTGGGCTTGGTTGTGTCCTTATACAACCAAGCCCAAGTAATTGCTTATGCTTCATGACAGTTGAAGAAGCATGAGCAGAGTTACCTGACACATGACTTAGAGCCGGCTGCAGTGGTCTTTGCATTGAAGATCTGGAGGCACTATCTTTATGGTGAGTCATGTGACATCTTTACTGATCATCAGAGTCTCAAGTATATCTTTACTCAAAAGGAGTTGAATTTGAGACAACATCGGTGGCTAGAGTTGACAAAGGATTATGATGTGACTATCCAGTACCATCCAGGAAAAGCGAATGTGGTGGCAGATGCACTTAGTAGGATAGGGGTTCCCAAGGCGGCAATGCCCTTAATTTCAGATTTAGACTGTATGGGTATTACTTTTTGTTATATGGGTGTTGCAAACCAGGAGACTCAAATGATTATTCAGTCTTCCCTACTTGAGTGTGTGCATGAGGCTCAGAAGCATGATCGCTTCCTTCAGGAGGTTTGAAAAAGGATTTTCGAAGGTAGACCACGAGAGTTCAGCATAGATGAGCGTGGGGTGATACGCTTCAGGGGACGTCTTTGCGTGCCATAGAAATCAAATGTGAAGATGGATATTCTAAGGGAGGCACATTGAACTCCTTATACAGTCCACCCTAGGGAGACCAAGATGTACCAGGACTTGAAACAAAACTTCTGGTGGAAAAGGATGAAGCCTGATATTGCTAAATATGTGGCAGCATGTGGAGTTTGCTAGCAGGTTAAGTTAGAGCACAAAAAGCCCGCAGGTCTGTTAAAGCCTTTGGAGATCCTCGAGTGGAAATGGGAACATATTACTATGGACTTTGTAGTTCGTTTACCTCGGTCACCACGAGGTAGGGAGGTGTGGAGGCCACAGGCCCTAGGTACCTCATTACCAGTATATGGGCCACTCGGATAGAGGATGGGCCGAACCATGTAATTAGAGATAAGATAACACCTGGCAAGCTTTGCCTTGTATAACGAGGAAACATAGTCTTAGTCGAATTGGTCTCTATCTCTAAGAAGGAAATCCCTTGGCCGTATCCGGCTGGGATCCTTATCATGTACCCCTGTCCCCTAGTATATAAAGGGAGGCAGGACGCCCCTCAGGGCAAGAGACAAAATCATCGGTCATCAAACACCTCAAAGGAATAACACCTCAACTGGACGTAGGGTATTACCTCACATTGAGGGCCTGAACCAGTATAAATCTTCTCTGTGTTCCTCTGCAATCCACCGAATTCACCTTCGCCGAGTAGCCCAATAGTTTTATTGCCGGTGCGAAGCATCGACAGTTGGCGCGCCAGGTAGGGGCCCTGGTGAATTCTTCATCAACCAATCCGATGGATCTAACAAGCGGAGTCGACGGCAGCAAGTTCTCCCCCGTAGACAAGATTTCTTTTGGAAGCCTCGATTTCGTCGCTGACCAGATCGGCAACCTTACCTTGGCCGAAACAGATCTAATCCAGCCGGCCGAGGAGCCAGCCGACGTAGCGCCAGTCGGCCCACAGGACGCCGCGATCTCCTTCCATGACTTACTGCGGCAGTCCTTCACATCGCCAAGCGTAGGGACAACTCTCTTCTTCGGCGTCCGACTTGCGCTAGGCCTTGAGCCAGCCTGGGTTGGGCCGAGAAGGGGGGAGATCGTCAATCTCCCACACGGACTCGGTGACGCTGTGGATTTACACTCTGCACAACAAACCCGATCTCCTATGATTCAGTTTGGACATAGCCAAGCGTCGTTTCAGATTGGATCTAGAGAGGTTGGGGTCATTCTCACTCCGATAAACTACTCGGAGTCCGACTCCATGTCAGATAACGGTTCGAGCGCCAGTTCGGACTCCAGTCTGGCGAGTTTTCTCCTCCCCCACGAGATCTTCATGGCTTCAACACCACCCTCTGAGGTGCGCTGACTACAAGAGGAGCAGCAGGAGGAGGCGCGCCGACTGCAACTACAGGAGGAAGCTGATCGCGAGGCTTGCAATGATGAGCTGCGTAGAGCTAGGTGAGCAGCCCAGCAGTAGATTCTCCAAACCAAAGTCGGCGATCATGACGTCTTCGTCACGCCGCAACAGAACGTTGTGGCCGCCGCAACTTTGCTGGACACGCTCTAGCTCGGGCCTGATGACCAGGCCACCCCAACCATCGCCAAGATCAAGGCGATGATCATGGCTGCTGCCTGCCAACAACAAGAACAGTAGTCGGGCGACACCCTAGTACCGACTAACAGATCAGGATCTCCAGCAACGGGCTCGTCCACATCAGCTCGGTGTCGGGCTGCCGGCTCAAGTCGGCAACGTGAGGAGTCTAGGCAAACTACACTCGGCAATACTAATAACAACAACCGGCGCCGTCGCCAGTATGATCGCCGGCCTAATCAAGACCTCCGAGAGCGCATACAGCATGACCTTCGCCATACTATCAACGCCCGGCGCCGCGAGCGGCAAGAGGATGAGCGCCGCTGACTGGAAGACGAAAACGAGCGCTTTGGCCTCCATCACGAGTGGTTTAACCGCCGTGGTCGAAGCCTGAGCCCCCATGAAGACGAAGGGATCCCAGCTTTCACTCGGGAGCTGCAAGACGTCCACTGGCCGACTGGCTTTAAGCTCACAGGGATCGAAAAGTATGACGGCAAGACAAATCCCGAGTCCTGGATCACCGTATATACCCTAGAAGTTCGAGCTGCTGGGGGCGACAACAAAGCCATGGCTAACTACCTCCCGGTTGCGCTAGCCGACTTGGCGAGGACATGGTTCACAGGCCTCCCGAAGCGGTCAATCGGTTCCTAGGGAGAACTCAGGGAGCGGTTCATCGCGAACGAGAGACCGTCTTCAGAGCACGATCTTTATCAGCTGCACCAGAAGAAGAACGAGTCTCTGCGAGACTTCATCAAGAGGTTTTCTGAGAAGCGTAACAAAATCCCAACGATCTACGACGAGGCTGTCATCGCCGCCTTCCGCAAGGGAGTAAAGGACGCCCCATTCATCGCGAAGTTCACTTGGAAACCACCGCCGTCTGTCCGGGCTCTGTTCGACATGGCCAATAAATATGCCGACTCGGCTAAAGCAGTCGCAGAGGCCCTCGACGAGAAGAAGGAGTCCCGACAGAAGGACCAAAAGGCGAAAACGGATAACGAGCCGTCTCAAAACAAGTCTGGCAGCCGCAAGCGAAAGTCGGACAACGAGGTGGCCAACATGGAGTGCAGTCTGTCGCGGCCCCAACGGAACAATGACTACCAGAAAGTCATGAGCGGGCCATGCCCCTTCCACCCCAAGGGCAAGCACGCGGCCAAAGATTGCTACATGCTCAAGAAGTTTGCCTCCAAGCAGGCTTCATCATCTGGCGCCGACAAGGACAAAGACAAGCCAGATCAGGGTCTGGACGATGATTTCCAAGATCCTCAGGCCAAGCTCAACCACATCTTCAGAGGGCCATCCGCATACGAGTCCAAGCGCAAACAAAAGCTAACAGCGCGCGACATCAACACGGTCTCCACGACGGACACCCCCCAGTACCTACGCTGGTCAGAGATGGCCATTACCTTCAATCGCCCAGATCACCTAGATCGGGTTTCCCACCCGGGACGCTATCCACTCGTCCTGGACCCAGTCGTCAGAAACATCAGGCTAAAGAAAACCCTCATCGATGGAGGTAGCGCACTCAATATCCTGTTCGCCAAGACTTTGGACGAGATGAAGATTCCTCGTTCAGAACTACGGCCGAACGCCCTTCCACGGGATAATTCCCGGCCTGTCATCAACCCCACTCGGGTAGATAACCCTGTCGGTAACCTTCAGCACGCGAGATAACTTCCGCACGGAAAATGTCTGCTTCGAAGTTGCCGACTTCGAGACCGCGTACCACGCAATACTCGGACGACCGACACTCGCCAAATTGATGGCGATACCACAATATACATACATGGTGCTCAAGATGCCTAGGCCAACAGGAGTCCTCTCCCTCCACAGCGACATCAAGCAAGCCTTCACCTGCGACAAGGAGAGCTGCGAACTGGCTCAATCACAAGAGGCGGCAGTCGGGCGTGATAGCATTCGGCAAGCCGCCACAACTGAAGTCGAGCAAGACCAAGTTCCAGCGAAAAAAGCAGCAAAGTCGGGAATTTTAGCGGACTCTGACACGAAGAAGATCCCCCTGGACCCTTCCAACCCCTCCAAGACTGCTCTAGTCGGGATCGGACTCGACCCCAAATAGGAAGACACGCTCGTCACCTTCCTACAAGCCAATTAAGATATCTTCGCATGGAAACCGTCCGACATGCTGGGCGTACCAAGGGAGGTGATCGAGCACGCCCTCAATGTGAAGACAGACGCCAAGCTAGTCAAGCAACGACTGTGGTGCTTCGCTCAAGACCGCAAGGATGCTATTCAGGAGGAGATCTCCAAGCTCCTCGCAGCCGGGTTCATCAAGGAGGTCTATCACCCGGATTGGCTGGCAAACCCAGTCCTGGTCCGGAAGAAAAACGGTAAATGGCGCATGTGCGTCCACTACATCAATCTCAACAAGGCGTGCCCCAAGGACCCATTTGGTCTTCCCAGGATAGATCGGGTGGTTGGCTCCACGGCAGGGTGCGACCTACTTAGCTTTCTCGATTGCTACTCGGGATACCATCAAATCAGCCTGAGGGAGGAAGACTGCTTAAAGACATCTTTCATCACGCCGTTTGGAGCGTACTGCTACATCACAATGCCGTCCGGTCTGAAGAATGCTGGAGCAACCTATCAACGGGCCATTCAGCGGTGTCTGCACACCCAGATCGGGCACAACGTGGAAGCCTACGTCGACGACGTGGTGATCAAGACTAAGTCCAAAGAAGACCTCATCGCTAACCTGGAAGAAACCTTCGAAAACCTTCGAAGATTCAAGATGAAGTTGAACCCGGAAAAATGGGCCTTCGGTGTGCCATCCGGAAAGTTACTCGGCTTCATTGTCTCGCATCGCGGCATCGAGGCCAACCTGGAGAAAGTCAATGCCATCAGGAACATGGCACCCCCGACTAACCTCAAAGACGTCCAGAAGCTGACAGGCTACATGGCGACACTCAGCCGGTTTATTTCCCGACTGGGCGAACGGGGTATGCCCTTCTTCAAGCTCCTCAAAAAGGCGGACAATTTCCAGTGGACTCCGGAAGCCCAGCAAGCCTTCGAAGACTTCAAACAATTCCTCACATCACCTCCCGTGCTAGCGTCCCCCATGCCCCAAGAACCGCTAATGCTATATCTGGCGGCAACCACTCAGGTAGTCAGCACGGTATTGGTGGTCAAGTGATCCGAACAGGGTCATATTCAAAAAATACAACGGCCAGTCTACTTTGTCAGCGAGGTCCTTGCCGACTCCAAAACGAGATATCCGCAGGTCCAGAAGCTGCTATATGGCCTACTCATCACAGTCCGGAAGCTGGTGCATTATTTTCAAGCACATCAAGTCACGGTGGTCACAGCGTTTCCACTCGGGGATGTCCGTCATAATCGCGAGGCCACCGGCCGAATCACTAAATGGGCACTCAAGTTGATGGCGTTCGACATCACCTTTCAGCCACGGACAGCAATTAAATCTCAAGCTCTTGCGGACTTTGTGGCCAAGTGGATAGAAGTTCAACTCCCAACACCAACAGCAAAGCTAGAGTACTGGACAATGTACTTCGACGGTTCTCTACAGATCGGCGGCGCCGGGACCGGAGTCATATTGACGTCCCCCACTGGCGAAAAACTGAAGTACGTTCTACAAATCCACTTCCTGGCTTCCCACAACGTCGCCGAGTATGAGCCACTTGTTCACGGGCTCCGCATCACTATATCACTCGGCATACATCGACTGGTTGTGCGCGGGGATTCTCAGCTCGTGGTAAACCAAGTCATGAAAGACTAGACTTGTCTCGATGATACCATGGCGGCATACTATCAGGAGGTCCGCAAGCTGGAAAACAAGTTCAACGGGCTGGAAATCACACATGTCCTGCGTCAATACAACGACGCGGCAGATGAGCTGGCAAACATGGGATCCAAGCGAGAAGCAGTTCCCACTGGAATCTTTGTTGAGCAACTTATGGAGCCATCAGTCAAGAAGAAACCGGCGCCCGAGCAGTCGGGAGGCGAACCTACCCCGGCCACAAACGAGGTGCTGCACATATGTCAAGACTGGAGGACGAACTCCCAGAAGATCGCAGTCAAGCCGAGCAAATCAAGCGTTGAAGCAAAAGCTTCCTACTAGTCGGAGAAGACCTGTACCAAAGGAGCACATCCGGTGTCCTCATGTGCTGCGTCGCCACCGAGGAGGGCAAGCAGATTCTGCATTCGATTCACTCGGGCATATGTGGCAACCATGCCGCATCCAGGACGTTAGTCGGAAAGGCTTACCGGCAGGGATTTTTCTGGCCCCCAGCAATAATAGATGCCAAAGACATCGTTCGCAAGTGTGAGGATTGCCAGTTCTATGCAAGACAAACAAATCTCCTAGCTCAGGAACTCCAAACTATCCCTATTTCCTGGCCATTCGCAGTATGGGGGCTCGACATGGTTGGGCCTTTCAAGAAAGCGCCTCGAGGGTTCACACAGCTATTCATCGCGGTGGATAAATTCACCAAGTGGATTGAGGCTAAACGCGTTGCAACAATCACAGCGGCACAAGCAAAGGACTTCATCATGAGTATACTATACCGGTTCGGGGTCCCTAACCGCATCATCACCGACAATGGTACTCAGTTCACGGGCGGCGTATTCCAAGACTTCTGCGAAGATTTCGGCATCAAGATCTGCTATGCATTTGTGGCACACCCGCGGAGCAACGAGCAGGTCGAACGAGCCAACGGCATGGTCTTACAAGGCATCAAGGCCAGAATATTCGACCGACTACAACCATATGCGGGCCGGTGGGTACAAGAACTCCCATCCATTCTCTGGTCTCTCAGAACCACAGTTAGTCGGGCAACAGGGCAATCCCCTTTCTTCGTGGTCTACGGTGCCGAGGCTATGCTACCGATAGAGATACAGTTCGGCTCTCCGCGAGCCCGGGCTTACTCTGAAGATGACTCAAACAACACCCGACTGGTCGAGTTAGATCAGTTGGAAGAAGCAAGAGACACCGCAACAATCTAGTCAGCAAGGTATCTTCAAGGCCTACGTCGCTACCACAATCACAATGTCCGTGGCCACGCCTTTTTGGTCGGGGATCTCGTTCTAAGGAAAATACAAACCACCAAAGACAGGCATAAATTATCCCCAATTTGGGAAGGGCCGTTCATTATAGCCGAGGTCACGCGGCCAGGTGCCTACCAACTTAAGACTGAAGACGGCGTCCTCATCAACAACTCATGGAACAAAGAACAGCTACGTCCTTTCTATACCTGAGTTTTATACTTTTTCATGTGTACAGTTTCTCTGACTCACTACGCCGCTTGCATCAACCGAGTAGTGAGTCGGGGGCTGCATGTATATATGTGCTGTCAATAATATACAAGCTCGTCCTACTCAGTCACGAAGCTTTACTACAACTGTCTCATTCACCCGAGTCCATCTTCTTACTTACAATTTTAGTAAGTTCTAACAGAATAACTCGGCACGGACCGCACGGTCGAGTAAAGCTAATGACGACTGAGTACATAAGCTTGGCGGCGTCGCACATATATTTACACATGTTTCTTCACAAAAGTGTATACATGCCGACTACATAACATGTTGCCCTTACAGACCTAGGTCTCGGGTAATTATTTCAGCAATCGGCTTCGCCCGGGCAATCAGCTCCAGCGCCTCCTCGGGCGTCGTCTCTTCGGCAAACCCCTCCCCGATGACTTCAATATCTGCCCTTGGGTAGAGGGACTTGGTCATCGCCAGGGTCTGGGCCACGCCGGCAACAACATGCTCATCCGAGTACTTTTTCAAGGCATTCGGTGCATCCTTAAGACGCGCCTCTATCTGGGGGATCCTGCTACAACTGGTTCCCACAGGGCTGGGATCTATGAGGTCAAGGAGCCCTTTCACGGACCCGATGAGGGCCTCCCATGACAACCTGATCACTCTTATCTCCTCTGTGTAAAACCGATACTGGGCCTGGACATTGGCTCTCATGTTTGCCCAAGTCCGCCGGCAAGTAAACTTGTCAGACTCGGCTACAGACGGAGCGACTAATGAATTGGCTAAGATCACGGTCAGGTTGAGGACTTACTTTCGTAGTCGGCCTCCCACCCGGCCACGGTCTTCTCCAGTTCGGCTTTTTCCTTACCGAGCTTGACGACGGCCTCTTTCAACTCAGCCTTCTCCCGATCAAGCTCGGTGTTGGCCTTCGTCAGGTCGGCCTTGACCTTCTCAAGCTCGGCCCTGGCTTCTTCGGCCTCCTTCAGCTGCAATTCCCTCTCTATTCGGGTCTTCAACTCCGCTTCGAGGGCTGCACGACAGATTAGCCAAGAGCTCAACCGTGCAGTCATGACATAACTGGGCAGTCGGGAACAGCGCAGCTGGATGAATACGTTGACGGTTCAGTCGGGAAGATGCATTCAGGGAGTTTACCTCTGATCTTTCTGGCTTGGGCCCAAGTCTTCTCCCTGAGCTGGTCGGCGCCACTTTTCAGCCAGGCTTCCCTCCCCACATGACGCTCCTCCATCTCGGCCTTCAACGCCCGGAGCTGCTCCAATTCTGTGAGGTGGGGAGCCATATCGACCAGGATCTCCGTCATCGCCTCGTTACGGTCGACGAGTTTCTGCTCAGGGTGAAGGATAAATCAAGGATGGAGTCAGACATCAAAACGAGAAGATCGCCAAGACTCTACCACAAGAATCATACCCCAACTCCCTTGGACCCACTGATAGCGGCGCGAAGCAAGCTTTCGCGCTCCCTCCTCGCGATGACTTCATCAAGCCTAAAGCTCTTCATGGTCCCGTCGGGCGCCGTCCATGTAAACGTCTGGGGCATCACACGTGGAGGAGCTTCAATTCGAGGCAGGTTTGGGATCTCTGGCGACGGCAATGACGACAACGATGACCACAACGGCGATGGGGTCCTGGCCTCGACACCACGTCCCCCGTGGCCTCAGGGACCGGCTCGGGGGCTCCGGCGGTGGCCTCCACAACAGGCGATGCTTCAGGGGCTGGGGCCTCAACCACAACAACCGCCTCTTGGTCGGGTGGCAGCGGCGACCCTACAGTCGGGACCACCTCGGTCTCCATGATCGGGCTGGCCACCGGCTCAGCGAGTGTGTTCGCGGCCGCCGGCTCGGCTAGGGCAGGACCTTCAAGGGGAGTGGTTGGATCGGTCTCCTTGAGATTGATATTGGCCCGCTTCCTACACAACGAAACACGACATCAAAACACTACTCCAACACGCAAGAATTTCAGAAGATCCCGAGCGGCGCACCTCTTGGAGAACTTCAGTTTCCTGCCGGGCGACCCGGGTGCCGTCGGAGCGCTGGCTCCGGTGGTCGGCCCGGTCGGCGTTACAGTCAGCGGCGGCGCATCAGCCCGAGTCGGCCCCGATTCCGGTGTGGTTGGCTTGGGCGCCTCCGTCCTCGGCGGCGTCTGCTCCGGCCGGACCCTTGACGGCGCTGACGCTGGGCTCGACAATGTTGGGCTCAAACCCACAGGTCTCAACCTTGGGCTTGATTGCCTGGGCGCCGCGGCGATGACGTCCTTTATCTTCAGGCTTCCAGCCACGGCGCGCGGCGTCATGGCCCCCTCGCCCCAATACAAAATGGGCTTCTTCCCCACTCTCTTGGAGTCAGGTTGAGCAACAGAGGGGCTCCTCGGCCTCTTCTTCGACGCGATGGCAGACAACGGGCGGGAGTCTTCATCAAACTCTTCATGCCACTATAAGTGAGCTAACAAAATACATCATGCAATGCCGAACAATCACAGTTCCACAGGCATACATCACAGAAGAAGATTAAAGGTTACCTTGGTCCGGGGCCGAATGAAGCTATAGGCCGCGACCCTGCGGTTATCGTCTTCGGTCGCAACCACCCCCTTGGAGAAGTAGCCGAACAGGGTCTCAGTCACTGCCCCCTTGTTCGCCGACTTGTTGCTTACTCGGTCAGGATCATTTTTGGCTTTAAAGGCCCAACCGAATGCACTCCTTAGCTTCAACGGCTGGATGCGCCGGGTTAGGAAGCGACGAGCCACCCAAGGCCCCATCAGGCCAGCCTTCTTAAGGTCATCTATCTTCACCAGCAATTGATGTGCCTGGCCCATTTCTTCAAAGGACGGCTCTGCTGACCAGTTTGGTGAAACCACGGGCGGCAAGCCGGTAAATGGGCGCAAGGAGGGAGCCAGATCTGCCCAATAGAACCATTCCTTGTGCCAGCCTTTCAGAGAAGATTTCAAGGGTAGATCAAGATATGTCTTCTTCCCATTGCTCCTCAGCTAGAGACTAGCCCCCCAATCACATTAATATTACTCTTGGAGGGTTGGGGTTTGATGTGGAACAGGTGTCGGAAGAGGATAAAATGGGGTTCAACACCCAAGAAGCATTCACAAAGAGTAACGAAGATGGAGATCTGAAGAATCGAGTTGGGGTTCAAATGCACCAACTCCAGCCTGTAGAAGTCAAGGATGCGGTAGAAGAAATCAGAAGACGGAAGGCACAAGCCTCGATTGAAAAAAGAGGCAAAAACTACTGTTTCACCAGGTTGGGGATTTGGGACCAACTCACCCTTAGCCGACCGCCAGCGAATCACCTCTTGGCTGGGCAACTTCAGTTCGCTCTCCAGCTGCTTCAGCTTCACCAAGCCGCAATCTGAAATCGGCCAAGAACTTCCTAGCGTACCTGCAAGATCCAAAGCTTTCGGTATGACTGGAGGTGATGAGATTTGGGAAAAAGCAAATCGGGGGCTTGGAACAAATGAAGAAGATTGAAATCGCCCGAGTTCGGGTGGGGAATAGCAGCAGCTAACCCTAGCCAGGCGGGAAGCGAAAAGTTGGGCGCGAAGGTGGAAGACGAAGCGATTGGCTGATTTGGGGGAAGATGAAGGAATCTTTTTCTCTCTCCCTGCTTTTATAGAGCCGATGCCGACTAGATGGGCTTGGGCCTAAACAGTCAGCACTGGGCCACCAAGATATGAGTTCCTACAGTAGCATGCTCCATGTGGGCCGCCCGCAGGCTGAGTTGAAATTATAGCGCTGGTGCTACCAACAGGAGCCAATGAGGTAAACAGATATGCTTCATGAGAGCCTTATTGCTAAACATATATGTTTGGGTATCTGTTTTATCCACCAGGTCTCGAGGATATATCCTTACAAGGATCACAAGCTGGTCTTCATTAAAATTGGGGATGCAGGTATCTTTCTCGGGTACACCTGACCACGCCATGGATTTATTTTCATAAAGTGGTACTCGGCCTACATGCGTGGCCATCAGTTGCCATGAGCAACATTATTCCCGCTGACATGATGCGGAAGAGTCTAACTTTCGAGTAGTGCACTACTCGGGAGAGACAATAAATATCTTTTCCCGCTGACATGATGCAGAGGAGTCTAACTTCTGAGTGGGACGCCACTCGGAAAAGACTATAAACCCCCTTTTACCAGCTGACATGACGCTGAAGAGTCCCATATTCAAGTAGCATCCGACTCGGCAAGACTATAAACACATATTCCGACTAACATGAAGTCGAAGAGTCCTACATACAAGTAGTTCCCTACTCAGTAAGACTATAAAGTTTATTCCAGTTGACATGATACCGAAGAGTCTCATATACCAGTAGTAATCTACTCGGGAAAGACTTCCAGGTTAAAGATCTTTGACTTTATGTTTAATTGTCTTCACAATTAAGCACAAAGTCGGGGGCTACACCTAATAGGTGCGCCTATTCGGTGCACACTATTCATACATCAACATGAAGCCCTTCATAGCCTCGTTGCCAGCCGACATGAAGCAGGACTCAGGAAGAAGACTTACTCGGACAAAGAGTACTCGGGTGCATCGCACTCGGGCAATCTTCACAGTGGAGGACGAGCACTCGGCATCAGCTGTGACTCAACTATGAAGGTCTCAGGGGCTACTGTGGAGGCCATGGGCCCCGAATACCTCATTACCAGTATATGGGCCACTCGGATAGAGGATGGGCCGAACCATGTAATTAGAGATAAGATAACACCCGGGAGGCTTTGCCTTGTATAACGAGGAAACATAGTCTTAGTCGGATAGGTCTCTATCTCTAAGAAGGAAATCCCTTGGCCGTATCCGGCTGGGATCCTTATCATGTACCCCTGTCCCCTAGTATATAAAGGGAGGCAGGACGCCCCTCAGGGCAAGAGATAAAATCATCGGTCATCAAACACAAGGTAATGTTTGCAGTGGGTGATCAGGTCCTTCTCAGAGTGTCACCGACCAAAATAGGTGTGGTTTGTACTACAGGGAAGCAATAAGCCCAAATAAAAGGTACAATTGGTCCGTTTGATCTAGACCCGGGTAGCAGAACTGAAAGTGACGTATCGGTTGCAGTTGCCAGCATTCATTAAGGGGAGTACACAATGTCTTTCATGTTCTATGTTGAGGAAGTATCTGAGGGACCCTGAAGCACAAGATGATCTAGAGTCCAATAAAATTAGAGTGGAGCAGGACCTGACAATTGAATGCCAACCAGTGCTCATATTGGACTCTTCAAAGCGAGTCATGAGGAGAACTATCAATATGTTAAGGTTCTCTGGCCAACCAATCAGAGCGAGAAGCACTTGGGACCTTGAAGAGGAAATGTGCAAGAAAGTATCCCGAACTTCTTTGAGACTGGTGAGTCATATGCTTTCTTAAGGTTATCTTTTCCTCGATCTTTTAGTTGTCGTTAGATGGGGGAATTCGGGGATGAATTCTTTTAAAGGAGGAGAATGTAAACGTGGAAAAAAAGAAACTAAAAAAAAAGAAGGGAGCTTCCTAGGCCAGCCAATGGGCAGGTCCGGCCCATCCAACCAGCCCACACCCCTCTCTTCAGTGCTCCTCCTCCTCTAGTGCTCTTTGGCCTCTCTTCTCTCAACGTTCCTGCCTCTCCCTCTCGGATGTTCTTGCCTCTCCCTCTCTCTTCCATGGCTGTCAAGCCCTCAATCCCCTCCCTACAGCACCAAATCCTTGGGGGAAACTAGCAAAACGGATCGAGCTCGATGAGAGGAGCAAGAAAAGGTGCACCTTCAGTGTAAATCCGTCCTTCCCCGTATCTTGCTGCTACCCTAGGGTTTAGGGGTAACCAAGCTGAGCTAGGTTTAATCTTCCCCAGCACAACTTGGATGAATACAATGGAGTTTTACCTTGGGAATGAATGGATTAGTGGGGAGTAAGGCTATTTGGGAGTTTCGCCTCGTTTTTCAGGTTAGCATTTTCTGCAGTTTTGCTTGGGGGAGCATTTTGGGTGACCTAGAGGCCGAGCTAAATGTTTTGGTGAACTACAAAGTTGCAGAGGACCTTCAGATCTATGTGTCTGTGAATTTCGTGATTTTAGCCCAGGCGGTTTAAGAGTTATGTTTTTCCTATGTTGGCTGTCTTGTTCTGATGAAGTTATGGACAGAACTGGATCTAGGAGGATTTCGAGACTCTTATCACTGTTTTTAGTCTTTCCATGTATGAGAGCCTTGTAGTACTTTCCATTATGTTTCCAGATTGGTAAATATCATGATTTTTGGGTGAAGGGAACTCCAATTATGGAATTTTTATTGCCAGCTGTACTGTTTCCTTTGCAGGTTTTCGAGTTAAGGTTTCAGCATGCTTTAGGCCATCTAAATAACTCTTTCTGCAAGGGTGCATAGTACCAAATTTGTATATTATGGAATTCTCTGTTCTCTGGTTAAATTTGATGATTTTTGGACATAAGGATCTGGAGTTATAAAAATGTGAAGCTTGCTGACTCAATTCTTAAGCAGATTCTGTTGTCTGTTTTTAATGGCAGTTTAGGCCATCTTAGAGACATGATTAAAATAAAAGCTCTACAGCGAAGTTGTAGACCTTGTTGTGTAGATTCCAAAAGTATTTTTGTTTGCCATCATACCCTGTATTGTTTGAAAGATGCAAGGAAGTGAAGCAGCACTGCTGTAATTGTTTTGCTCGGATGTCGGGTTGGGGCGTAGGAGCGCTTTAATTTCTGTAGCTACTTGTTAGCATGAGTTTTTTTGCTTATCATATATTGTTAAAGCAGGTGGTATTACTCCGGATCACACCTAGAGCAGTCAACCCTTCGTTGGAGGCAAGTAAACGTGGCGATGCTTTGCTACAAGCTTTAACTTGCTATTTATTTTACCTCTACCTTAAAATTTCAGAAATATGCTTGCTATAATGTGGCCGCTCAAACCACGTGTCGATGCTTTACACCGGCAATAAAACTATGGGGTTACTCGGCGAGGGTGAATTCGGTGGACTGCAGAGAAACACAAGAGAATTATACTGGTTCAAGCCCTCAAGATGAGGTAATACCCTACGTCCAGTTGAGGTGTTATTCCTCCGAGGTGTATGTAGATCGATGATCTGGTTGCTCTTGTTGTGCTTGCCCTAAGGGGCGCCCTACCTCCCTTTATATACTAGGGGACAGGGGTATATGATAAGGATCCCAGTCGGATACAACTAAGGGATTTCCTTCTTAGAGATAGAATCCTATCCGACTAAGACTTTGTTTCCTTATTATCCAAGGTACAGCCTGCCGGGTGCTATCTTATCTCTAATTACATGGTCCGGCCCATCCTCTATCCGAGTGGCCCATGTACTGGTAATGAGGTACCCGGGGCCCATGGCCTCCACAGTAGCCCCTAAGACCTTCATAGTTGAGCCACAGCTGATGCCGAGTGCTCGTCCTCCACGGTGAAGGTTGCCCGAGTACGATGCGCCGAGTACTCTTTGTCCGAGTAAGTCTTCTCCTGCGTCCTGCTTCATGTCAGCTGGCAGCGAGGCTATGAAGGGCTTCATGTAGATATATGAATAGTGTGCGCCGAATAGGCGCACCTATTAGGTGTAGCCCCCGACTTTGTGCTTAATTGCGAAGACAATTAAACATAAAGTCAAAGATCTTTAACCTGGAAGTCTTTCCCGAGTAGATTACTACGGGTATTTGTGACTCTTCGGTATCATGTCAACCGGAATAAACTTTATAGTCTTGCCGAGTAGAAGACTACTCGTATGTAGGACTCTTCGACTTCATGTCAGTCGGAATATGAGTTTACAGTCTTGCCGAGTAGGATGCTACTCATATATGGGACTCTTCAGCGTCATGTCAGCTGAAAAAAGGGGTTTATAGTCTTTTCTGAGTGGCGTCCCACTCAAAAGTTAGACTCCTCCGCATCATGTCAGCGGGAAAAGATATTTATAGTCTCTCCCGAGTAGTGCACTACTCGAAAGTTAGACTCTTCCGCATCATGTCAGCGGGTAAAATGTTGCTCATGGCAACTAATGGCCACGCATGTAGGCCGAGTATCACTTTATGAAAACAAATCCATGGTGTGGTTAGGTGTTCTCGAGAAAGATACCCGCGTCTCCAATTTTAATGAAGACCAGCTTGCGACCCTTATAAGGATGTATCCTCGAGACCTGGTGAATAAAGCAGATATCCAAACATATATGTTTAGCAATAAGGCTCTCATGAAGCATATCCGTTTACCTCATCGGCTCCTATTAGCAGCACCAGCACTATAATTTCAACTCAGCCTGCGGGCGGCCCACATGGAGCATGCTACTATAGGAACTCATATCTTGTTGGCCCAGCGCGGACTGTGTAGGCCCAAGCCCATTTAGTCGGCATCGGTTATAAAAAGAAGGGGAGAGGGAGAAAAAGATTCCGTCGTCTTCCCCAAATCAGCCAATCTCTTCATCTTCCACCTTCGCGCCCAACTTTTTGCCTCCCGCCTAGCTAGGGTTAGCTGTTGCTATTCCCCACCCGAACTCGGGCGATTTCGATCCTCCCCGTTTGCTCCAAGCCTCTGATTTGCTTTTCCTCAAATCTCATCGCCTCCAGTCATGCCGAAGGCTTCGGATCTTGCGGGGGCGCCGGGAAGTTCTTGGCCGGTGTCGGATTGTGGCTCGGTGAAGCTGAAGCGGCTGGAGAGTGAACTGAAGTTGCCTAGCCAAGAGGTGATTCGCTGGAGGCCGGCTAGGGATGAGTCGAGCCCGAATCCCCGACTCGGAGAAATGGTAGTCTTTGCCTCTTTTTTCGATCGAGGCTTGTGTCTCCCGTCTTCTGATTTCTTCCGCCGCGTTCTCGACTTTTACGAGCTAGAGTTGGTGCATCTGAACCCCAACTCCATTCTTCAGATCTCTATTTTTGTCACTCTGTGTGAGTGCTATTTGGGTGTGGAACCCCATTTCTTCTTCTTCAGGCATCTGTTCCACATTAAGCCTCAGCCCTCCAAATCTAACATCAGTGTAATCGGGGGGGCTGGTCTTCAATTGAGGGGTGATAGGAAAAAGTCGTATCTCGATCTTCCCTTGAAATCCTCCTTGAAAGGCTGGCACAAGGAGTGGTTTTATTGCGCAAATCTGGCACCCTCCTTGCGGCCATTTACCGGCTTGCCGCTGGTGTTTTCGCCGAATTGGTCAGCGGACCCGACCTATGAGGAGATGGGTCAAGTGCACCTGCTGTTGGCGAAGCTGGATAACTTCAAGAAGGCCGGCTTGACTGGTACCTGGGTAGCCAGGCGGTTCCTGACCCGGCGCTTCCAGCCCCTGAAGCTGAGGAGCGCGTTCGGCTGGGACTACCAGGGAAAAATGACCCTGACGAGTTAGTCGGGAGTCGGCCGACGAGCGGAAGGTGACGGAGACGTTGTTCGGATATTTCTCCAGCGGGGTAATTGAAACCGAGGACAAGAAGAGACGCATTGCATCTTTTAGGCACAACCGGCCCCGGACCGAGGTAACATCCGTCTTCCCTTCGTATCGTATGCCTGCGGGCTCAAATATCTGAGTTTCCGGTAGCATATGATGTATCTTGTGGATCTTCTTGTAGTGGTGCGTGGAGTTTGATGAGGACTCCCATCCATTGTCGGCCGTCGCGTTGAAGAAGAGGCCGAGAAGTCCCTCCGCCGCCTAGCCCGACTCCAAGAGAGCGAGAAAGAAACCGATTTTATATCGGAGCGACGGGGCCATGATGGCGCGCGCCGTGAGCGGAAGCTTGAAAATAAAGGACGCCGCTGCCGTGACGCCCATTCGATCGAGCCCCAGGTTGAGACCTGTGAATTTGAGCCCGACGCTGTCGAGTCCGGTCGTAGCGCCAGCGAGGGGCCGGCAAGAGCAAACGCCGACGGGGGCGGAGGCGGCCGAGCTGACCGTACCGGAGTCGGGGCCGACTCGAGTTGCCGTGCCACCGCCGACTGTGACGCCGACCGGGCCGACTACCGGAGCTAGCGCTCCGCCGGGGAGCAGGTCGCCCGGCAAGAAGCTGAAGTTCTCCAAGAGGTGCGCTGCTCCGGGTCTTCTGGAGTCTTTGCGCGTTGAATTAATGTCTTGATGTCTTGTTTCATCGTGCAGGAGGCGGGCCGATATCGATCTCAAGGAAATCGATCCGACCACTCCACTTGATGAGCCTGCCCCAGCCGAGCCAGCGGCCGCGAACATGCCTGTTGATCCGGCGGCCAACCCAGTCGCTGAGACTGAGGTGGCCCCGACTACAGGGCCGCTGCCGCCGCCCGACCGAGAGGTGGCTGCTGAGACTGAGGCCCCAGCTCCCGAGGTGCCGCTCGTCGCGGAAGCCGCGGGCGGAGCCCCTGAGCCTGTCCTGGAGGTCGTGGGGGATGATGGCGCTGAGGCTAGGACCCCATCGCCGTTGTGGTCATCGCCGTCGTCGTCGCCGTTGCCGCCGCCGCCAGAGATCCCACGCCTGCCTCGGATCGAAGCTCCTCCACGTGTGATGCCCCGGACCTTCACATGGACAACACGCGACGGTACTGTAAAAAGCTTCAGGCTCGATGAAGTCGTCGCAAGGAGAGAGCGCGAGAGCCTGCTTCGCGCCGCCATCAGCGGGTCACAGGGGTCGCGGTATGAGTCTTGTAGTAAAGCTCTGGTAATCTTCGTGTTCCAATGTCTGACTCCGTCCTTGATTCATCTTTTATCCTGAGCAGAAACTTGTCGACCGCAATGAGGCGATGACAGAGATCTTGGTCGAGGTAGCTCCCCACCTCGCAGAGTTGGAACAGCTCCGGGCCTTAAAGGCCGAGATGGAGGAGCGTCATGCGGGGAGGGAGGCCTGGCTGAAGAGTGGCGCCGATCAGCTCAGGGCGGAGACATGGGCCCTAGCCGGGAAGGTCAGAGGTAAAATCCTCGAGTATATCTTCCCGACTGAGCCGTTGATGTATTCATCCAGCTGTGTTGTTCCCGACTGCCCAGTTGTGTCATGACTGCACGGTTGAGCTCTTGGCTAATCTGTGGTTCAGACCTCGAAGCGGAGTTAAAGACCCCAACGGAGAGGGAATCGCAACTGAAGGAGGCCGAAGAAGCCAAGGCCGAGCTTGAGAAGGTCAAGGCCGACCTGACAAAGGCCAAAACCGAGCTTGACCAGGAGAAGTCCGAGTTGGGGAAGGCCGTCGTCAAGCTTGGTAAGGAGAAGGCTGAACTGGAGAAGACCGTGGCCGGGTGGGAGGCCGACTACGAAAGTAAGTCCTCAACCCGACTGTGATCTTAGCCAATCCATTAGTTATCCTGTGCGTAGCCGAATTTGAGAAGCTTACTTGCCGGCTGATCTGGGCAGACATGAGAACTAATGTCTGGGCCCAGTATCAGTTCTACACGGAGGAGATAAGTTTGATCAGGGAGTCACGGGAGGCCCTTGTCGGGTCCATGAAAGGGCTCCTTGACCTTATAGATCCCCGCCCAGTGGGAACCAGCTGCAACAGAATCCCTCAGATAGTGGGGCGTCTCGAGGATGCACCGAGTGCCTTGAAAAGGTACTCGGATGAGCGTGTTGTCGCCGGCGTGGCCCAGACCCTGGCGATGACCAAATCCTTATACCCTAGTGTAACAACCCTAGGCTCATAACCAGGTATTTAGAAGTGCATTTGTTGTCCTTTAGATTTCATATTTACTATATTGCAATTTGATCATATGCGATAACAAAATTAACTCTAATCGGCAAAATTGGAACCACTTCTATTTGAGCAATTGCTTGAATAGAAGTATACATGTTTAATGTTTTATTAAAATATTAGTTTATTTGTCATCACTAAATATAAATTTTGTGGAATTTTTACTCTCTGTTTTGGCCTCCTAAAAATTAAAACCAACTTTCAGTCTAACAAATTTCATCTTTTCACCAGATTTAAAATACTTGGAATTTATGTGTGAAACCTTGAAAAATACCTATAAACCAACACCTATCACCACACCAAATTCCTTAATTGTTGAACAAGTGTTGCCTAGTCAAATTGAATTTACCAAGTGAGGGAGAGAAAAATAAATCCTGGAAATTGCAAGAATGAATCTATACTCAGTTTTTCACCCACCTGTCTCACCCTCATAGACAACCACGACTTGGGCCCATTTGTCACTGACCTTGGGTACCTCCTTAGCCCCACAACACACTCATGGGCGTGCTCCCACCTCAGGACTTAAGGGGGGGGGGGGGGGGGCAGAGAAAACCCCTTCTACTTCCTACCCTTTCATCTTCACTGCTTGTTCTTTCTTTTCTTCCTCAAGCTGAGCTCTCATCTCACTTCTCCTCCCCAAATCCCATCCAATAGCCCAAGATCAATCCCTGCATGTTAGACCACAACAATCCCCATCATCCAAGCTTTCCATCCATCCCAACATCTTGCACATGATGGAGAGTTGAGAGAGATCGAGATGGAATAAGAGAGTGGTGGTTTCAGCCTGCAGGGCAGCAGCAGCAGTATTTTGTTTTCCTCCTTTTGGTGAGCTTCCTTTTCATCCATGGTGCCTCTTTTGAATTCCCTCCATGTTGAACATCTATAGCAACGTTCTATAGGTTGTCCACTCCATTGCTGCAGCTAGAAGGTGGCTGCAACTCACCCCGAGTTCATCTCTTTTGATTTCGGTTGAAGCAGCCCTAGGCAACGTCTCTTGACATCAGCTCGAGGCCTTAGCATCGCACGACCCTACGTCCAGGTTGCTGCCATGTGAGCGAAGTCCGGTGGAAGTTGGAGAAAAGGGGAGTGAAAATAGAAATCAATTTCTGAGATAGCTTTTGAGCTGAAAGAGGTATGAACTTTAAAAATCCGTAACTAATCCATATAAACTCCGAATTCAGTGAACCAAATTCCTATAGATTCATAAAACAGAGCTCTTCAATGTTGTAAAATAAAAATGACCAACTTTTGTACTGATTTTCCCAGTAAAAATATAAATAGCTATATGTATCCCTTGCGTGGTCTAGCTCTTAATAAATTCGTAAGAAATTGTTGGTAAAAGCTAAAATTGTGAAACCATTTTTGTTGAGCTTATATTTTAGTACTCTTTGCTGTTGTGGTGTTGTTTTTGACAAAAATACCTCTTAAATCATGTTTAGGAGTTTATTTAGCATTCCTATGTTTTTAACTTGTAAAACCCATATATAAATAATGGCAACACATATAGCTGTGAAATAATTTCTCATAGGACCTGTGAATGATGTACTTCCCACTAAAAATAATCATACTTGTAAAAACTTGGTTTGAGTTGCAAGTTGCTTGTAATGCTCTAAAGTAGACTTAATTATTTGCAGAACTGCCATTTTCAGCACCTGAGAGCTTGTCATTTTCATATCTCCCAAACCATAAGTGATAATCTGGTGATTCTTTCACCTAAATTCAAGTTAAAATATGATCTACCCACTGTAATTATTTCATAATTTATTGATCATTTTGCATGTGCATGTTTATTTGGCTCTTATTCGCATATTGCTTCTTTTCGATAGATTCGGAGATTCCGGAGAGTAACGAGCCATATTCAGAGGAGGATAGAGACTACCCTCAGCAGCAAGGCAAGCACCTAAGCATATAGGACCTATGCTTTCTCTAAAAATGATTTGGTTGCAATCTATACGTACATATATGCATGCTTTGCCTAGATATTAATATTGTCTTCAAGCATTGTGATATAGCAATACGCTCCGAACGGTGTGATGAAAGATGTCTTCAAGCAGTCTTCTTCCCTCAGGCTGATTTGATGGTATCCGAGTAGGTCGCACCCTGCCGTGGAGTCAACCACCTGGTTTATCTGAGGAAGACCAAATGGGTCCTTGGGGCATGCTTTGTTGAGGTCGGTGTAGTCGACGCACATGCGCCATTTACCGTTTTTCTTCCGTACCAGAACTGGGTTTGCCAACCAGTCCGGGTGGTAGACCTCTTTGATGAACCCAGCTGCGAGGAGTTTGGTAATTTCCTCCCGGATAGCATCTTTGCAGTCTTGAGCGAAGCGCCGCAGCCGTTGCTTGACTGGCTTGGCGTCTATCTTCACGTTTAGGGCGTGCTCGATCACCTCCCTTGGTACGCCCGGCATGTCGGACGGTTTCCATGCGAAGATATCCTTGTTAGATTGGAGGAAGGTGACGAGCACGTCTTCCTATTTGGGGTCAAGTCCGGTCCCGACTAGGGCAGTCTTGGAGGGGTCGGAAGGGTCCAGGGGGATCTTCTTCGTGTCAGAGTCCGCTGAAATTCCCGACTTCGCTGCTTTTTTAGCCAGAACTTGATCTTGCTCGGCTTTTGTTTTGACGGCTTGCCGAATGTTGTCGCGCCCGACTGCCGCCTCTTGTGATTGAGCCAGTTCGCAGCTCTCCTTGTCGCAGGTGAAGGCTTGCTTGACGTCGCTGCGGAGGGAGAGGACTCCTGCTGGTCCAGGCATCTTCAGCACCATGTATGTATAGTGCGGTATCGCCATAAATTTGGTGAGTGCCGGTCGTCCGAGTATCGTGTGGTACGCGGTCTCGAAGTCGGCGACCTCGAAGCAGACAGTTTCTGTGCGGAAATTATCCCATGTGCCGAAGGTTACCGGCAAAGTTATCTGCCCGAGTGGAGTTGATGACAGGCCGGGAATTATCCCGTGGAAGGGCGCGGTGCTCGGCTGTAGTTCTAAACGAGGAATTTTCATCTTGTCCAAAGTCTTGGCGAACAAGATATTGAGCGCGCTGCCTCCGTCGATGAGGGTTTTCTTCAGCCTGATGTTTCTGACGACCGGGTCCAGGACGAGTGGATAGTGTCCCGGGTGGGAAACCCGATCTGGGTGATCTGCGCGATTGAAGGTGATGGCCATCTCTGACCAGCGCAGGTATTGGGGGGTGTCGGTCGTGGAGACCGTGTTGATGTCGCGTGCTGAAAGCTTCTGTTTGCGCTTGGACTCGTATGCGAGTGGTCCCCCGAAGATATGGTTGAGCTCGGCTTGAGGATCTTGGAAGTCATCAGCCGGACCCGAGTCTGACTTGTCTTTGTCCTTGTCAGCGCCAAATGATGAAGTCTGCTCGGAGGCAAACTTTTTGAGCATATAGCAGTCTTTGGCCGCGTGCTTTCCCTTGGGGTGAAAGGGGCATGGCCCGCTCATGACTTTCTGGTAGTCGTTGTTCCGCTGGGGCCGCGACCGGCTGCGCTCCATGTTGGCCACCTCGTTGTCCGACTTCCGTTTACGGCTGCCGGACTTGTTTTGAGACGCCTCGTTGTCGGCTTTCGTCTTTTGTTCTTTCTGTCGGGGCTCCTTCTCGTCGAGGGCCTCGGCGACCGCTTCGGCCGAGTCGGCGTATTTATTGGCCATGTCGAAGAGCGCCCGGACTGTGGATGGTGGCTTCCGAGTGAATTTTGCAATAAGCGGAGCGTCTTTTACCCCTTTGCGAAAGGCGGCGATGACGGCTTCGTCTTTGACAGTCGGGATTTGGTTGCGCTTCTCGGAAAACCTTTTGATGAATTCGCGCAAAGACTCATTTTTCTTCTGGTGCAGTTGATAAAGATCATGCTCCGAAGCGGGTCTGTCGTAGGTCCCCTGGAAATTAGCGATGAACCGGTCCTTGAGTTGTCCACAGGAATCGATCGATCACCTCAGGAGACCTGTCAGCCATGTCCTCACCGAGTCGGCTAGCGCGACTGGGAGGTAGTTAGCCATGACTCTGCTGCCACCCCCAGCAGCTCGGACTGCTAGGGTGTAAATGTTAAGCCAGGACTCTGGGTTTGTCTTGCCGTCGTACTTTTCGATCCCGGTGGGCTTAAAGCCAGTCGGCCACAAGACGTCCTGTAGCTCCCGAGTGAAGGCTGGAATGCCTTCGTCTTCGTGAGGGCTCTGACTCTGATCTTGGCGATGTAGTCGCTCATGGTGGATGCCGAAGCGCTCGTTTTCGTCTTCCAGTCGGCGGCGTTCATCTTCTTTGCGTTCTTCGCGGCGAGCGTTTATGGTGTGACGAAGGTCTTGGTGCAGTCGAAATCGGAGGTCCTGATTGGGTCGGCGATCGTACTGGCGACGCCGCCGGTTGTCATTATTGGTATTGTCGAGCGTTGTTTGCCGGGACTCTTCGCGTTGCCGACTGGAGCCGGCCGCCCAGCGTCGTGCTGATGCAGATGAGCCTGCCACCGGAGAACCCGACCGGTTGGTCGGTATAGCAGTGTCGCCCGACTGCTGTTGCTGTTGACAGGCGGCAGCTGTGATCATCGCCTTGATCTTGGCGATAGTCAGGGTGGCCTGGTGATCGGCCCCGAGCTAGAGTGTGTCCAGCAGAGTCGCTGCGGCTACAATGTTCAATTGTGGCGTGACAAAGACGTCGTGGTCGCCAATCTTGGTTTGGAGGATCTGTTGCTGAGCGACTCGCCCAGCCTGGCGCAGCTCGTTGTTGCGGGCTTCGCGGTTGGCCTCCTCTTGTTGTAATCGGCGCGCCTCCTCTTGTCGCTCCTCTTGTAGTCGGCGTCCCTCAGAAGGTGGTGTTGAAGCCATGAAGATCTCGCGGGAGAGGGGGAAGCTTGCCGAATTAAAGTCCGAGCTAGCGCTCGAACCGCTGTCCGACTTGGTGTCGGACTCCGAATAGTTTATCGGAGTGAGAACGACTCCGACCTCTCTAGATCCAATCTGAAACGGCGCTTGGCCATGTCCAAACTAAATCGCTGGAGATCGGGTCTGCTGCGTGAGGTAAAGGTGGGCAGCGTCGCCGGAGTTATACGGGAAATTGACGACCTCTCCCCTTCTCGGCCCAACTCGGGCTGGCTCAAGGCCTAGCGCAAGCCGGACGCCGAAGGAGAGGGTTGTCCCGATGTTCGGCGATGTGAAGGACTGCCGCAGGAAGTCGCTGAAGGAGACGGCGGTGTCCTGTGTGCCGACTGGTGCAATGTCGGCTGGTTCCCCGGCTGGTAAGATTGGATCCGCCTCAGCCAGGGTGAGATCGCCGAATTGATCGGCAATGAAGTCTAAGCTTCCAAAGGTAATTGCATCTCCGGGGAAGAGCTTGTTGCTGTCGACTCCGTTGATTGAATCCATCGAATCTTCAGATGAGGAATTCGCCAGCGCCCCCTACCTGGCGCGCCAACTGTCGATGCTTTGCACCGGCAATAAAACTATGGGGTTACTCGGCGAGGGTGAATTCGGTGGACTGCAGAGGAACACAGGAGAATTATACTGGTTCAGGCCCTCAAGATGAGGTAATACCCTACGTCCAGTTGAGGTGTTATTCCTCCGAGGTGTATGTAGATCGATGATTTAGTTGCTCTTGTTGTGCTTGCCCTAAGGGGCGCCCTGCCTCCCTTTATATACTAGGGGACAGGGGTACATGATAAGGATCCTAGTCGGATACAACTAAGGGATTTCCTTCTTAGAGATAGAATCCTATCCGACTAAGACTTTGTTTCCTTATTATCCAAGGTATAGCCTGCCGGGTGCTATCTTATCTCTAATTACATGGTCCGGCCCATCCTCTATCCGAGTGGCCCATGTACTGGTAATGAGGTACCCGGGGCCCATGGCCTCCACACCACATTGTAATCATTTTGACATATGCTCTATGTTTTTCTATGGTGATATTTATGCTCCTATGTTTATGGTTTGATGATGCTCCGGTCGGTATGGTGGAATGAGTCGTGTTGGTTATATTGAGGTGTTCATGATGTTATATGCAGTTATCCTTCTATTATAAGGCATTTGCATTGCATCTCACTCATTCATGGGCATATGGAGTTATGTCGCCACTTGTAGCTGTGACCGTACCGGTACAACATCGTTTATTGGGCATAACGATGTGGCTTCATACTTTGTTGGGTATGAAGGCAGGAGACATGGCATTTGCATTGCATATGCATTTAAATTTCTGGACCATGACATACATGCCTTGGTTTAAGGTTTTGGGAGAGTTTGTGGGAGGCTATGCCTCTCCCTAGTTTCGGTGGTGACCAATCCTTATCTTATATGCGGTTGTTTCGCTTGTTGGAGATATCTCATTGCTTGATGTTTGGTTAGCATGTAATTGAAGATTAAATCGATGCTTACTAATCTTGTAGTTTAAATAGCTTGATAATGTCGTTTGCTTGCTGAGATTTCGTATCTCACCCCCCTTTTCTTTCTCTGTAGGTTCTCAGGTGGCTTTTGCTTGAAGGGTGGGAAAGTAGCAGCACACACTACTCATTCACGTCATCTATTAGTGTGAATCTTGTGTAATAATAATAATAGTACCAGACCTTGGAGCCTCTGTTTTTTAGATAACCTTAACTTAGAACTTGTGGTTGTTGTTAGGTTGTTCTTGTTAGATTTTGTTTAACGCTGAGCTGCTCATTAGGATGCTTTATCTTGTTGTGGTACTTAGTTTTATCTCTTCTTATGTCGCTGCTTCCGCATTGCTCTGTTATAGAGGTCATACTGCCATTTTTTTTTATGTTGGATAGCCTCCTCGCCATCCTTTTTGGGTTGCTTTTTTTTGGCAAGTTGTTTTGTGGGGTGTTACAGATCAATTACTTAGATTCTAACTCTAAATCAGATAGCAGTCTGAATAGCAGTTCGGACAGCAGGTTAGCAAGCCTTTTCCTGCCCCATGAAGTCTTCATGGCGTCCAACGGCGACACTCCCTCTCAAGAGGCGTGCCGACTACACGAGCAACAAGATGAGGAGGCCCACCGATTGTGACAACAACAACAGGAGGCTGAACGCGACGCCCGCAACGATGAGCTACGCAGGGCTGTGCGAACCACCCAGCAACAAATCCTCCAAACATGAGTCGGCAACCACGATGTCTTCATCACGCCGTAGCAGAACGTTGTAGCCGCTATAACTCTATTGGACACGCTCCAGTTTGGGTTTGATCATCCGGCCACCCTGACTATAGCAAGGATAAAAGCCATGATCACTGCTACTGCATGCTAGCAGCGCTAACAGTCGGGCGGTACCCTCATTCCGAGCAGCCCGTCGGCTTCCCCAGTGGCAGTCTCATCCCCCTCAACGCGACGCCGAGTGGCCGGCTCCAATCAGCTGTGAACGGAGTCACGCCAGACGTCACTCGGCAACCCCAACAACAAATTGCGGTGTCAAAGTGACCGTCTGGACAACTAGGATCTCCGAGGCTGACTACGGCTTGATCTTCGGCAGGACATCAATGCTCGGCACTGCGAATGAGAGGAAGACGAGCAACACCGACTGGAAGACTTGTTTTGCATCAATTATTTAAAATTTATTCGGCACTATTTGGTTCTGATGTATTAATCGGTTGGTCCCAAGTTTACATACAAATTATTTCATGCATAAAATGGTTGTTTATTTCCAAATTATTTACTGTTCACTCTATTTGGATCTGAGCATATATTGATTCTCCCTCCTTGCCTTCTATAGTGCGGCGCAGCCATGGGCGGATTTGTTAAGGAGCTTCGTATGATGTGTTTCACTTTGCGGTACAGCCACGCCCCAGAGTATACTACAGTGGAGCCCATGGAGGGTGAGCTCCCGCACAAGGTTCGCTTGGAGCTACCTGGTGAGATGTACCTCCTAGCAGCTATGGAGGTCGAGATTGGTGGGCGTACCTATGATCACGCCTGCCAGGAGGCAGCTTTCTGTCTGATCGAAGAGCTACACCGGAGGCACCACTCTACCCTCCACACCACCACCTACTGCTACCTCCCCAGCCGAACTCACTACCAGGTCTACAGTGCCTTCTAGCCGGCAGACACCGAGAACGACACCACCATCGTCCACATGAGGTGGGCGATGTGGACCATGGAATAAATGCATGCCAACTGGGTGCGTGCAGCCCATGATCAGGAGGATGCCAACCGGATGACCATCATTGGTCTCTAGAACCAGATCGACCGTTTGAAGAAGGAGGTCACGGAGTTGAAGGGACAGCCGCCGCCTGGTGGGGCTAGGATCCGTCTAACCCAGAGGAAGAGGACCCTTCCTCCGGTGTGCATTCAGTTGGCCCCCAGGAACGGGCCACACGCACCGCCACTGGCACCAGCACCAGCACCAGCTCCAGCTCCAGGCCCGTGCCATCACCAACCGGAGGCCTAATCAGCGCGTCATCGAGCGACGGCAGCTCTCTAGGAGGAACCAACATCCATGGGGGCTTCACTTCCACCGACGACAGCAGCTCCTTCAATGGATCCCGCACCCGCAGTGAGGCTAGTTCCTCGGCTCATGGTAGTGTGGACTACATGAGCGGATCCAAGAGCCGCACTGACGATGAAGTGGGCGACGAGTAGGAGTCAGAGTACAACTTGGACGACTGTAGGAGCCGCTCAGAGCACTAGGCACGCTGCCCTTAGTTTTCATCGTTTTTCTTAGTTTGATTTCATGATTAGTTGT
The DNA here is from genome assembly GCA_003991445.1 of Oryza meyeriana var. granulata. NCBI lineage: Eukaryota > Viridiplantae > Streptophyta > Magnoliopsida > Poales > Poaceae > Oryza > Oryza meyeriana. Next base: position 38,626 of record RYFJ01000676.1, on the reverse strand, counting down.
AATGTTAGGATGTTTGCTTTGGGATAGTTGGTGGCATACCGTCTGTTGTGGTGTGTCCGCCTTAATTAGGAGTTGAACTGGTTTTCCTCATGTTTCCAACTATAAATTTTAGTTAATTTAATTCAGTCACTTAATTATCACTCCTGTTTTTGAGCCCCTGTTTTTCTCCTTTCCTTCCATTGCTATCCCCTTCAGATGGTGAACACAAGGAATGGTAACCGTGCTGCCAGTGATGCCAGCGCTACCAACCAGCAGGATGGAGCACCCTAGAACCTTGGAGCTCCCAATCACATGCCACCTCCACTACCGGAGAACCTGACGCTTGCACAGGTTTTGGCCAACCAGAACCAGATGTTAGCAATCATGATGCAGCAGATGCAGCAAAACAATTTGTAGTAGCAGCACCAACAACCTCACATCTTGGCCATCGCTCCTCAGTCAAAGTTGCCTGAGTTCTTGAGGGTTAGGCCGCCAACCTTCTCTAGCACCACCAACCCCATGGATGCCAATGATTACCTGTTGGAAATCAAGAAGCTCAATCTCCTCCAGTGCAACGATCAGGAAAAGGTCACTTTTGCAACCCACCAGCTCCAAGGTCCCGCATCAGCCTGGTGGGACAACTTCCTAGTGACCCGCACTGCTACCACCGAGGTCACCTTGGCTGAATTCTGCCACAACTTCTGGAAGTCTCAAATTCCGGCAGGAATCGTGGCACAGAAGAAGAGGGAGTTTAGGGAACTGGTGCAGGGAAATAGGACATCACGGAGTACCTCCACGACTTCAACCGTTTGGCGCGCTATGGGCCCGAGAATGTCCGCATTGATGCGGAGAGACATGAGAAGTTCCTAGATGGACTGGACGACGAGCTGACTAACCAGCTCCTCTCAAGTGACTATCCAGACTTCGAGAAGCTGGTGGATAAGGCGATCCATCAGGAAAATCAGCACAACAAGATGGACCGCAAGAGAAAAGCGGCCCAGTTCCAAGGTCACCAGGGGCAGCACCAGAGGCCATGGGTGATGTTGTGGCATCAGGGTGGACCTTCCACCATGATCGTCTGCCAGCGGCGTCCGTTCCAACCAGGGCACTTTGGAGGCAACAGCAGCAACAGCGGGTAGCACAACCATCATCCCTCTCCGCGCCCACCAATGGTACCAGCACAGCAGAGTCAGCCACGGAAAGACAACGGGGGCAAGACCCTCATCTGCTTCAACTGCAATGAACTGGGCCAATTCGCTGACAAGTGCCCGAAGCCGAAACGCATGGGACCCAGGCCTGCAGCTCCCTAGAACCCCAACATCAACCAACAGGTGATAAAGGGGCGTGTTAATCACGTCTCCACGGAAGAGGTGCAGGCTGCACCGGAGGTAGTACTAGGTACGTTTCTTGTGAACTCAATACCTGCAACCGTACTTTTTGATTCCGGTGCAATGCATTCTTTCATATGCAAGAAATTTGTGGGAACACATGGGATTAAAGTAGTGGAACTTAAGATCCCCATGCGGGTACATACACCTGGGAACCACATGACCACAGCCCACTATAGCCCTTCAGTGAGCCTAGAAATCCAAGGATCACCCTTTCTAGCCAATCTCATCCTCCTAGAATCCAAAGACCTAGATGTCATTCTAGGGATGGATTGGTTGACCTGACACAAAGGAGTGATCAATTGTGCCGATTGCACCGTAACGGTAACCAGTCCGGAAAGAAAGGCGGTTATTTTCAAATCGTTAGTGCCATAGAGGCAGGAAGTGAGCTTGAACCTAGCCGCAGTGAAGCAACAAGTTGAAAATGAAACGAAGCTAGAGAGAAAAATAGAGGACATTCCGATAGTAAGGGAATACCCGGATGTGTTCCCGAAAGATCTACCGGGAATGCCACCAGAAAGGGAAATTGAGTTTAGGATTGATTTGGCACCAGGAACAGTGCCAATATACAAAAGGCCGTACAGAATAGCACGGAATGAGATGGCAGAAGTCAAGAAGCAAGTCGATGATCTACTACAGAAGGGTTACATCTGACCAAGCACATCGCCATGGGGTGCACCAGTCATCTTCATGGAAAAGAAAGACAAAACAAAGCGGATGTGCGTGGACTATCGTGCCCTAAATGATGTCACCATCAAAAACAAGTATCCCTTGCCAAGGATTGATGATCTTTTTGACCAATTGGAGGGTGCCACCATCTTCTCCAAGATAGACCTGCAATCATGCTATCATCAGCTGAGGATCCGGGAAGAGGATATAGCGAAGACAGCTTTCACCACTCGGTATGGGTTATACGAGTGCACTGTTATGTCCTTCGGGTTGACAAATGCACCGGCCTTCTTTATGAATCTAATGAACAAGGTGTTCATGGAGTTTCTGGACAAGTTTGTGGTGGTGTTCATCAATGATATCCTGATCTACTTGAAATCAACAGAAGAGCATGAGCAACATCTCTGTTTGGTTCTCGAGAAGTTGAGAGAGCACCAGTTATACGCCAAGTTTAGCAAATGCGATTTTTGGCTGAGAGAACTACAGTTCCTCGGACACATCACCACCACCCAGGGAGTTGCTGTGGATCCAATGAACATGGAGTCTGTTACTAATTGGAAACCGCCCAAAACAATGACACAAGTGTGGAGTTTTCTTGGACTTGCGGGCTATTACCGCCGGTTCATCAAGAATTTCTCAAGGATTGCAAGACCCATGACATAATTATTGAAGAAAGATGTGAAGTTTGTTTGGACGACCAAGTGCAATTGCAGCTTTGAAGAACTCAAAAAGAAGTTAGTTTTCGCACCGGTCCTGATCTTGCTAGATCTCAAGAAAGATTTTCAGGTGTACTGTGATGCATCTCGCCAAGGGCTAGGATGTGTGTTGATGCAAGAAGGTAGAGTTGTCACCTACGCATCACGTCAATTACGCCCCCATGAGGGCAACGATCTGACACATGACCTCGAATTGGCTGTGGTGGTCCATGCTTTGAAATTTTGGTAGCATTACCTCATCGGTAACCGCAGTGAGATCTACACGGACCACAACAGTCTGAAATACATATTTACCCAGCCTGACCTGAACCTCTGTCAAAGAAGGTGGTTGGAATTGATTAAAGATTATGATGTGTGAATACACTACCACCCGGGAAAAGCCAACGTAGTGGCGGACGCTTTGAGCAGGAAAAGTTATTGCAACCCCGCTCGAGCAGAGACGTGGTGCATGGAAGTGCAGCAGGAGTTCAAACGTTTGAATCTAGGCATCGTTGACCCTGGATTCGTGGCAGCCCTAGAAGCCCAGCCCACACTCTTCGATCAAGTTCGCGAGGCCTAAGCGAATGATATAGAGATCAAAGAACTCAAGAAGAACATGAGAGTTGGAAAGGCCCAAGGATTCACGAAAGACAAAAACGGGACAGTATGGATGGGTGAACGACTGTGCGTCCTAGAAAACAAGGAACTCAAAGACTTAATCCTCCGAGAAGCTCATGAGACGCAGTACTCCATTCACCCCGGAAGCACTAAAATGTACCAAGACCTCAAGGCAAAATTTTGTGGGCAAGAAGAGAAATCACATAATTCGTGGCACTTTGTGATGTGTGCCGACGAGTCAAAGCAGAACACTAATGGCCTGCTGGACTTTTACAGCCGCTCAGAGACCCAGAGTGGAAGTGGGAAGAGATTGGAATGGATATGACTCAATTTGGGTGATCATTGACCGACTCACCAAGGTTGCTCATTTCATCCCTGTGCATACAACATATTTGGGTAAAAGACTGGTAGAACTTTACATGGCTCGCATAATGTGTTTACACGGAGTACTCAAGAGGATTGTATCCGACCGAGGTAGCCAATTCACTTCCAAGTTTTGGCAGAAGCTACAAGTAGAATTGGGAACTCGACTAAACTTCAACACAGCTTATCATCCACAAACCGATGGTCAGACTGAAAGGGTCAATTAGATATTGGAGGATATGCTAAGGGCTTGTGCGTTGGACTTTGGAGGGACATGGGATAAGAGCCTACCATATGCCGAGTTCTCGTACAACAACAGTTACCAAGCCAGCTTGCAGATGGCACCGTTTGAAGCTTTGTATGGCAAGAAGTGCCGACACCCCTTGTCTAGGATCAGACGGGTGAATGCCAAGTATTCAGAACTGACGCACTCAAAGAGGTAGAAGAGAAGGCGGCTATAATATGGGAGCGCTTAAAGACAGCTCAGTCTAGACAGAAGAGCAATGCCAACAACCGTTGTAGAGATCTAAGTTTCGAGGAAGGGGAATATGTGTATCTTTGTGTCACACCACTCCGTAGGGTACACAGGTTCCAAACCAAAGGGAAGCTAGCACCTCATTTCGTGGGACCCTACCAAGTGCTAGCTCGAAAAGACGAAGTGGCATACCAGTTGGATTTGCCAGCTTCAATGGTAGGTATACACGACGTGTTCCACATGTCACAACTGAAGAAATGTCTAAGGATACTAGCAAAACAGGCCAATCTGGAGCAGATCGAGATCCAGGAAGACCTCACCTATGTGGAAAAGCCAATTCGGATCTTGGAGATCAGTGAAAGAAACACTCAAAGCTAGGTGATTAGGTTCTATAAGGTACAGTGGAGCCATCATTCAGAGGAAGAAGCCACATGGGAGCGAGAGGATGAACTGAGTTCGCCTATCCCCACCTCTTCACCAGCTCGTCCGAATCTCGGGGACGAGATTCTGTTTAAGGGGGGCAGGTTTGTCACACCCTAAATTTTCCTCTTAAAGAGTGCCACACAAAATATACCAGAGAAAATGTCCCAAGAAAAATAAATTAAAATGGCTAAATGAATTAATTAAATGTGAAAAATGCAAAATAATAAATTATCATGGCTGGGAATAATTTTCTTTTATTCCTCTTGCCAAAATATATTAACAAGATTTTTATTCGAATTTTTAGAGCAAAGGAAGTATTTTTAATAAATCAAGAAACATTATCGGAATTAAATTGCTCCGAAAAATCCTTTTTCTTTTCTTTTCTTTCTCTTTTTCCTTTTTCTTCTCTTTTCCTCCCTCCTGGTGTGGAGGCCACGGGCCCTGGGTACCTCAGCACAAGCATATGGGCCACTCGGATAGAGGATGGGCCAAGACTTGTAATTAGAGATATAGTAACACCCGGTAGACTTTACCTTATACAAAAAGGAATATATGGTCCTAGTCGGGTAAGATGTATCACTAAGAAGGAAATCCCTTGGCCGTATCTGGCTGGGACTCCTACCTTGTACCCCAGTCCCCCGGTATATAAGGGGAGGCAGGGCGCCCCCTGAGGGTAGAAGATCATTGATCAACACACATCCTCAAAGGAATACCACCACAACTGGACGTAGGGTATTACCTCACATCGAGGGCCTGAACCAGTATAAAATCTCCTTGTGTTTCTTTGCAATCCACCGAGTTTCCATCCGCCGAGTAGCCCCATATTCATATTGCTGGTGTAAAACATCGACAGTTGGCATGCCAGGTAGGGGCTTCGGCGAGATCTACACCAACAATCTCGATGGACCCTACTTCCAGAGTCGACGGTGACAAATTCTCCCCTGGAGACACAATAACCTTCGGAAGCCTTGACTTCATCGCCGACCAGATCAGCAATCTCACCTTGGCCGACGCAGATCCAATCCAACCGGCCAAGGAACTAGCCGACTCCGTGCCAGTCAGCTCACGAGACACTGCGCCAACTATTATCAATCTAATGCAACAGTCTTCTACTTCGCCGAGCTTTGGGACAACTCTCTCCTTCGGAGTCCGTCTTGCGCTAGGCCTTGAGCCAGCCTGGGTTGGGCCAGGAAGGGGAGAGATCGTCAATCTCCTGCATAGATTTGGCAGCACCGCAGATCTACACCTTATGCGGTAGACCCGATCCCCCACGGTTCAGTTTGGACACGGCTCAGAGCCATTTCAGATTGGATCTAAGGAGGTCGGAGTCGTTCTCACTCCGATTGACTACTCAGATTCTGACTCCAGGTCGGACAACAGTTCGGACACTAGTTCGGATACCAGTTTGGCGAGTCTCCTTATCCCTCGCGAGATCTTCATGGCTGCAACCCCTCCACCAGAGGTGCGCCGACTACAAGAGGAGCAGTAGGCGGAGGCACGCCGACTACGGCAACAGGAGGAGGCCGATTGCGAGGCTCGCAACGACGGGCTACGCAAGGCTAGGTGAATGCTTAGCAACAAATCCTCCAGACAAAAGTCGGTGACCACAACGTCTTCGTCACGCCACAACAGAACGTCGTGGCCACCGCAACCCTGCTGGACACACTCCAGCTCGGGCCTGATCACCAGGCCACCCCGACTATCACCAAGATCAAGGCGATGATCACAGCAGCTGCCTGTCAGCAGCAACAGCAGTCGGGCGACACAATTATACCGACCAACCAGTCGGGTTCTCCGACAGCAGGCTCAGCTACGTCAGCACGATGCCGGGCGGCTGGCTCAAGTCGGCCACACGAGGAGTCGCGCCAAACGTCACTCGGCGACACCAACAACAATGATCGGCGGCGTCACCAGTATGATCGCCGGCCCAACCAAGACCTCCGAATTCGTCTACAATGCGACCTTCGATATGACATCAACGCCCGGTGCCGACAACACAAAGAAGAAGAGCGCCGCCGACTAGAGGACGAGAACGAGCATTTCAGTCTTCACCACAAGCGGTTTAACCGCCGTGGTCGGAGCCGGAGCCCTCACGAAGATGAAGGCATTCCAGCTTTCACCCACGATCTACAGGACGTCAATTGGCCATCGGGCTTCAAGCCTACGGGAATAGAGAAATACGATGGCAAAACCAACCCCGAGTCCTGGCTCACCATATACACCCTGTCAATACGAGCTGCTAGGGGTGAGCACAAAGCCATGGCTAACTACCTCCCAGTCCCACTAGCCGACTTGGCGAGGACATGGCGAACAGGGCTCTCGAGGCGGTCTATCGGTTCCTGGGGAGAACTCAGCGAGCGGCTCATCGCTAAATTTTAGGGAACCTACGAGAGGCCGTCTTCTGAGCACGATCTATATCAACTACACCAGAAGAAGAACGAGTCTCTACGCGAATTTATCAAGAGGTTCTCCAAGAAGCGCGACCAGATCCCAATGATCAGAGATGAGGCCATCATCGCTGCCTTCCGCAAGGGAGTAAAGGACGCCCCGTTCATCGCGAAGTTCATTCGGAAGCCACCATCCTCCGTTTGGGCTCTCTTCGACATGGCGAACAAATACGCCGACTCGGCTGAAGCAGTCTTAGAGGCCCTCGACGAGAAGAAGGAACCCCGACAGAAAGACCAAAAGGTTAAAGCCGACAACGAGCCATCACAAAACAAGAACGGCAGTCGCAAGTGGAAGTCGGACAATGAGGTGGCCAACATGGAGCGAACTCGGTTGCGGCCCCAACGCAACAACGACTACCAGAAAGTCATGAATTGGCCTTGCCCCTTCCACCCCAAAGGGAAGCATGCGGCCAAAGACTACTTCATGCTCAAGAAGTTTGCTTCCGAGCAGGTTCATCATTTGGCGCCGACAAGGACAAAGACAAGCCAGATCAAGGCCCGGATGACAATTTCCAAGATCCCCAAGCCGAGCTCAACCACATCTTCAGAGGGCTGTCTGCCTATGAGTCTAAGCGGAAGCAGAAGCTTACAGCGCGCGACGTCAACTCAATCTCTACAATAGACGCCCCCCAATACTTGTGCTGGTCTGAGATGTCCATCACGTTCACCCGCGCAGATCACCCAGATCGGGTTTCACACCCAGGAGCTACCCACTCGTCGTAGACCCGGTCGTGAAGAACATCAAGTTGAAAAAGGTTCTCATAGACGGAGGCAATGTGCTCAATATCCTCTTCACCAAGACCCTGGATCTATGGCCGAGTACGGTGCCCTTCCACGGGATAATTCCTGGCCTGTCTTCAACACCACTCAGGTAGATTACCTTGCCAGTAACCTTTCGCACGTGGGATAACTTTCGCACAGAAAACATCTGCTTTGAGGTCGCTGACTTCAAGACTGCGTACCACGCGATACTCTGATGACCGGTGCTAGCCAAATTCATGGCGGTACCGCACTATATATACATGGTGCTCAAGATGCCAGGGCTAGTAGGAGTCCTCTTCCTCTGCAGCGACGTCAAGCAAGCCTTCACCTGCGACAAGGAGAGTTGTGATTTGGCTCAATCACAAGAGGCGGCAGTCGGGCGCAACAGCATTCGGCAAACTGTCACAACCGAAGTCAAGGAAGACCCAATTCTGGCCAAAAAAGCAGCAAAGTTGGGAATTTCAGCGGACTCTGACACGAAGAAGATCCCCCTGGACCCTTCCAACTCCTCCAAGACTGCTCTAGTTGGGACCGGACACGACCCCAAATAGGAAGACGCGCTCGTCACCTTCCTCCAAGCCAACAAGGATATCTTTGCGTGGAAACCATCTGACATGCCGGGCGTACCAAGGGAGGTGATTGAGCACGCCCTCAACGTGAAGACAGACGTCAAGCTAGTCAAGCAACAACTGCGGCGCTTCGCTCAAGACCATAAAGATGCTATTCAGGAGAAAATAACCAAGCTTCTCGCAGCCGGGTTCATCAATGAGGTCTATCACCCAGATTGGTTGGCAAACCTAGTTATGGTCCGGAAGAAAAATGGTAAATGGTGCATGTGCGTCGACTACACCAATCTGAACAAGGTGTGCCCCAAGGACCCATTTGGTTTACCAAGAATAGACCAGGTGGTGGATTCAACTGCAGGGTGCGACCTTCTCAGTTTTCTCGACTGCTACTCGGGATACCACCAAATCAGCCTGAAGGAGGAGGACTGCCTCAAGCCATCTTTTATCACGCCGTTTGGAGCGTACTGCTACATCACTATGCCATTCGGTTTGAAAAACGCTGGAGCAACGTATCAACGGGCAATTCAGCGGTGTCTACACACTCAGATCGGGTGCCACGTGGAGGCCTACATCGATGACGTGGTGATCAAGACCAAGTCCAAAGAAGACCTCATCGCTGACCTGGAAGAAACCTTCCAAAATCTTCAAAGATTCAAGATGAAGTTGAACCCGCAAAAGTGCGCCTTCGGTGTGCCATCCGGCAAGTTACTCGGCTTCATCGTCTCGCATCGCGGCATCAAGGCCAACCCGGAGAAAGTCAACACAATCATGAACATGGCACCCCCGACTAACCAGAAGGACGTCTAGAAGCTGACAGGCTGCATGGGGGCACTTAGCCGGTTTATTTCCCGACTAGGCGAACGGGGTATGCCCTCTTTCAAGCTACTGAAGAAAGCAGACAATTTCTAATGAACTCCTGAAGCCCAGCAAGCCTTCGAAGACTTCAAGCAATTTCTCACATCACCCCCCGTGTTGGCGTCACCCATGCCCCAAGAACCGCTAATGCTATATCTGGCGGCAACTACTTAGGTAGTCAGCACGGTGTTGGTGGTTGAGCGATCCGTACAGGGTCACATCCAGAAAATTCAACGGCCAGTCTACTTTGTCAGCAAGGTCCTTGCTGACTCAAAAACAAGATATCCGCAGGTCCAAAAGCTGCTCTATGGCCTACTCATCACTGTCCGGAAGCTAGTGCACTATTTCCAAGCACATCAAGTCATGGTGGTCACATCGTTTCCACTCGGGGACGTCCTGCATAACCGCGAGGCCACTAGCTGAATCGCTAAATGGGCACTCCAGTTGATGGCGTTCGACATCACCTTTCAGCCACGGACAACAATCAAATCACAAGCTCTAGCCGACTTCATGGCCGAGTGGACAGAAGCTCAAATGCCTACATCAATAGCGAAGCTAGAGTACTGGACAATGTATTTCGATGGTTCTGTATAGATCGGCGGCGCTGGGCCTGGCGTCGTATTGACGTCCCCCACCAGCGAAAAACTCAAGTACGTTCTACAAATCTACTTCCCGGCTTCCCACAACGTCGCCGAGTACGAGGCACTTATCCACGGGCTCCACATCGCTATATCACTCGGCATTCATCGACTGGTTGTGCGTGGAGACTCCCAACTCGTGGTAAACCAAGTCATGAAAGACTGGACATGTCTCGACGACACCATGGCGGAATACTATCAGGAGGTCCGCAAGATGGAGAACAAGTTTGATGGGCTGGAGATAACACATGTCCTACGACAATACAATGATGCTGCAGACGAGCTGGCAAACATGGGATCTGTGGAGGCCATGGGCCCCAGGTAACTCATAACCAGCATATGGGCCACTCGGATAGAGGATGGGCCTAGCCTTGTAATTAGAGATATGGTAACCCTCGGCAGACCTTGCCTTGTACAATAAGGAATATACAGTCCTAGCCGGGTACATTATATCTCTAAGGGGAGATCTCCTAGTCGGAATCCGGCAGGGACTCCTACCTTGTAACCCTGTCCCCCAGTATATAAGGGGAGGCAGGGCGCCCCTTGAGGGCACGGCCATATGGTTCATCAGAATCGCCACCATAATTCCTCAAAGGAATACATATAAACTAGACGTAGGGTATTACCTCACATCGAGGGCCTGAACCAGTATAAAATCTCCCTGTGTTCCTTTGCAATCCACCGAGTTTCCATCTGCCGAGTAGCCCCATATATTTATTGCCGGTGTAAAACATCGACAGGATCCAAGCGAGAAGCAGTCCCGATAGGGATCTTTGTCGAGCAACTCATGGAGCTGTCAGTCAAGAAGAAACCAGTGCCAGAGCAGTCGGGAGGCGAACCTACCCCGGCAACAGACGAGGTGCTGCACATATGTCAAGATTGGCAGACTCATGTTCTCAAATTCCTCCTAGATGATGAACTCCCAGAAGATCGCAGTCAAGCCGAACAAATCAAACGTCGAAGCAAGAATTTCCTAGTCGTCGGAGAAGACCTGTACCAAAGTGCATCCAGTGTCCTCATGCACTGCGTCACCACCGAGGAGGGCAAGTAGATACTGCAATTGATCCACTCAGGCGTATGTGGCAACCATGCCGCATCCAGGACGTTACTCGAAAAGGCTTACCGGCAGGGATTTTTCTAGCCAACAACAGTAACAGATGCCAAAAACATTGTTTGCACATGCGAGGGTTGCCAGTTCTATGCAAGACAAACCAATCTCCCAGCCCAGGAACTCCAAACAATCCCAATCTCTTGGCCCTTTGCAGTGTGGGGCCTTGACATGGTCGGGCCTTTCAAGAAAGCACCAGGAGGGTTCACACACTAGTTCGTCGCAATGGATAAATTCACCAAATGGATTGAGGCCAAACCCGTTGCAACCATAACAGCGGCACGAGCAAAGGACTTCATCATGAGTATACTATACCGATTCAGAGTCCCCAACCGCATCATCACCAACAACGGTACTCAGTTCACGGGCGGCGTGTTTCAAGATTTCTATGATGACTTCGGCATCAAGATCTGCTATGCATCTGTGGCACACCCACGGAGCAATGAGCAGGTTGAACGAGCCAATGGTATGGTCTTACAAGGCATCAAGACAAGGATATTTGACCGACTACAACCATACGTGGGCCGGTGGGTGCAAGAACTCCCATGTGTTCTCTGGTCTCTCAGAACCACAGTTAGTCAGGCAACTGGGCATCCCCTTTCTTTCTGGTCTACGGTGCCGAGGCTGTGCTACCCACCGAGTTAGAGTTCGGCTCCCCACGAGTTCGGGCTTACTCAAAAGACATCTCAAATAATACCCGATTGGTCGAATTAGATCAATTGGAAGAAGCGAGGGATATCGCAACAATCCAGTCGGCAAGGTATCTTAAGGGCCTGCGTCACTACCACAATCGCAATATCCGTGGCCGCGCCTTTTTGGTCGGAGATCTTGTCTTGAGAAAAATACAAACCACCAAAGATAGGTGCAAACTATCACCAATCTGGGAAGGGCCGTTCATCATAGCCAAGGTCACACGGCCAGGCTCCTACCGACTGAAGACCGAAGATGGTGCTCTCATCAGCAACTCATGGAACATAGAACAACTACGTCTTTTCTATACCTGAGTTTTATATTTTTTCATGTGTACAGTTCCTCACTGACTCACTACGCCGCTTGTTTCAACCGAGTAGTGAGTCAGGGGCTACATGTATCTTATGTGCTTTTTCAATAATATACGAGCCTATTTTACTTAAGTTATGAAGCTACACTACGACTTTGTCATGATTGCCCGAGTATAGCTTCCTACGGTGAATGATTTTATTAAGTTCCTATAGACTAACTCGGTGCAGACCATATAGTCGAGTAAAGCTAATGACAACTGAGTAATAGTTTAAAGCTTGGCGGCATTGCACATATATTTACACATGTTTTTACAAAAATCCACAATACACTGACTGCATGATGTTTTGTTTTTCATGGACCCAGGTCTCGGGTGATAATCTCTGCAGTGTGCCTCACCGTGGCAATCAGCTCCAGCGCCTCCTCAGGAGTCGTCTGCTCGGCAAACCCCTCCCCGGTTGCTTCAACATCTGCCCTTGGGTAGATGGACTTGGTCATTGCCAGGGTCTAGGCCACACCGGCAATAACATGCTCATCTGAGTACCTCTTCAGGGCACTCGGTGCATCTTTAAGGTGCTCCTCCAGTTGGAAGATTGTGCTGGATCTAGTTCCCATAGGACGAGGATCCATCGGGTCAAGGAGCCCTTTCACGGACTCGGCAAGGGTTTCCCGTGACTCCTTGACTACCCTGATCTCCTCTGCGAAAGCCTAAAACTAGATCTGGGAATTGGCTCTTGCAGCTACCCAGGTTCACCGACAAGTAAACTTGTTAAGAAAAGCTACAGATGGAGTAATTAACAGATTGGCTAAGGTTATTGTTAGTGCGGAGACTTACTTTTGTAGTCGTCCTCCCACTTGGCTATGGCCTTGTCCAGTTCAACTTTTTCCTTCTCGAGCTTGGCGTTGGCCTTCTTCAACTCGCCCTTTTCTTGCTCAAGCTCGGCATTGGCCCTTGTTAGGTCGGCTTTATCTTTTTCAAGCCTGGCCGTGGCTCTCTCGGCCTCCTTCAGCTGGTTTTCTCCCTCCGTTCGGTTCTTCAACTCGGCCTCGAGGGATGCACGACAGATTAGTCAAGAACTCAATGTTGCAGTCAAGACACAACTGGGCAGTCCAGAACAAAATAGCTAGAGAAATATACTAAAGATTTGGTCAAGAAGAGGTATTCGGGAGGCTTACTCCTCATCTTCTTTGCTTGGTCCCAATTTTCAGCCCTGAGCTGGGTGACGGCATCCCTCAGCCAAGATTCCCTTTCTTGGCTGCGCCCTTCCACTTAGGCTTTTAAAGCCCGGAGCTGGTCCAACTGTTGGAGCTGGGGGCAACCTGGGTCAGGACCTCGCTCATCTTTTCCGAGCGATCAACAAGTTTCTGCTTGGGGAAAAACAACTCAAAGCAGAGTCAAGCATCAGAATACTCGGGCAAGGAAGACCACCAACATACCAATACGGCGAAAATCATACCCGAATCCCCTGGGACGCAGCAAGTGTGGCGCGAAGCAAGTCCTTGTGTTCTTTCTCTGCCGCGGCTTCATCATTTTTATAACTCTTCGCAGCTCCATCGGCGGCCGTCAAGTGGAACATCCTCGGGAACTTGCGGGGAGGGGCCTCGAGTCTGGGGAGATTCAGCCTTTCTGAAGGTGGCGATGGCAATGATGATGATGACGACGACGGTGACCAGGATGGCGACGGGGTCCTGGCCCCCAACTTAGTGGCCTCCGGGGCTTTGGGGGCTGGCTCAGGAGCCGCAGCGACGGGTTCGACAACGGGTGCCGGCTCTAGGGCTGGAACAGTGGCTTCAACAACCGCCTCTTAGTTGGCCAGGGTCGGCAGCCCTACAGTCGGGGCGGTCTCAGTTTCTGCGACTGGGGCCGCCGCCGGCTCAGCAGGTGTGCTCGCCTACGCTGGATCGGTTGGGGTGGGCTTGACAGCAGGGGTAGTCGGCGTGGTCTCCTTAAGATCGATGTTGGCCCACTTCCTGCGTAACGAATCAAATATCAAGACGCTTCAATGCTGAACATGATTTTCAGAAGACCTAGAACAACCTACCTCTTGGAGAACTTGAGCTTTTGTCTGGGATATCCAGAGGGCGGCACTGGAGGGCTACTGGCTGTCGGGCCGGAGGCGCGGCAGTCGGCGGTGGCATTCCTGTCCTGGTTGGCCCTATTCGCGGTGTGGCCAGCTGGGGCACTTGGGTACTTGGCGGCGTCAGACTCGGCCTTGTACTAGTCAGCGCTCTTGTTGGGCTTGATGATGCTGGGCTCGACCACGCCGGTCCCATTCTGGGACTCAATGGCATGGGTGCAGTACTAGCGGGGTCTTTTATTTTCAAACTCCCGGCTGCGGCAGTCGGCCTCATGACCTCCTTCTTGCCCGGATCTACAATGGGTTTCTTCCCCACTCTCTTGGAGTCGGGCTAGGCGGCAGAAGGACTTCTCGGCCTCTTCTTCGATTTCATGGCCGACAGTGGATGGGAGTCATCATCAAACTCCTTGCACCACTGCAAACAATCCAACAATATACATCACACGATGCTGAGCAATTATGGATACATGCCTACAGGCATTCATCACAGAAGAAAAGCAAGGGTTACCTCGGGACGAGGTCGGTTTCGGCTATAAGCCACGATAGAGCACTCTGCGTCCTCGGTTTCGACCACTCCACTGGAGAAATAACTGAACAATGTTTCAATCACTTTTTGCTGGTCAGCCAGTTCTCGGCCTTCTTGGTCGGGGTCATTTTTCCCTTGGTAATCCCAGCAGAATTCGCTCCTTAGCTTCAATGGCTAGATGTGCCGGGTCAGGAAACGCCTGGCCACCTAGGGACCGGTTAGGCCGGCTCTCTTAAATTTCTCCAATCTTGCCAGCAACTGATGCACCTGGCCCATTTCTTCGAAAGTTGGATCTGATGACCAATTGGGCGAGACCGCCGGAGGGAAGCCAGTGAATGGAGGCGAGGGTTCCAGATCAGAACAATAGAACCACTCATTATGCTAGCCTTTCGAGGAGGATTTCAAAGGAAGATTGATATATATTTTCTTCATCTCACTCCTCAACTGAAGGCCAGCCCCCCAATCACCGAAACCTTATTCTTGGAGGGCTAGGGCTTGATGTGGAATAAATGTCTGAAGAAATTGAATTGGGGTTCTACACCCACGAAGCACTCACAAAGAGTCACGAATACAGAGATTTGCAAGATTGAGTTGGGATTCAGATTCACCAACTCTAATCCGTAGAAGCTAAGAAGACGGCGGAGGAACTCAGAAGAGGGAAGAAACAAACCCCGGTCGAAAAAAGAGACAAAAATGATAGTCTCGCTGGCTTGGGGATTTGGAACCGACTCACCCTCAGCTGGACGCCAGCGGATGATGTTATGGCTTTGCAGCCGCAGCGACTTCTCCAAACTCTCCAGCTTCGACCGGCTGCAATCCGAGGTCGGCCACGCCTCGTCCGACACCCCAACAAAATCTGGAGCCCTCGGCATGGTTGGGGGACAAGAAGATTTGGGGGAAATATGGTCGGGGGCTTGGACTGGACAAAGGAAAGCGGAATCGCTCGAGCTTCAATGGGGAGAGGCAAGCAATGGCGAACCCTAGCGGAGCGGGAGGCGAAATTTCGACGCGGAGCTAGGAAGACGAAACAATTGGTCGCTTGGGAAAGATGAGGAATCTTCTCTCTCTCCCCCAGCCTTTATAGAGCCTGTGCCGACTCATAGGCTTGGGCTTACGCAGTCAGTACTGGGCCACCAAGATATGAGTTTCTATAGTAGCACGCTCAATATGGGCCGTTCGCTGGCTGCGTTAAAATCGCGGTGCAGCTGCTACCAACAGGAACTGATGAGGTAAACTGATATGCTTCATAAAGGCCTAATTGCTAAACACATGTGTTTGGGTATCTGTTTTATCCACCAGGTATTGAGGATATATCCTTATAAGGATCACAAGCTGGTCTTCATCAACATTGGGGATGCAGGTATCTCTCAAGTACACCTGACCACGTAATGGATTTATTTTCATAAAGTGGTACTCGGCCTACATGCTTGGCCAACAGTTGCCATGAGCAACATTATTCCAACCGACATGACGCTGAAGAGTTTAACTTCCGAGTAGTGCACTACTCGGGAGAGACTATAAATATCCTTTCCAGCTGACATGATGCTGAGGAGTCTAATTTACGAGTGGGATGCCACTCGGGAAAGACTATAAATCCCCTTTTCCAACTGACATGAAGCTGAAGAGTCCCATATACAAGTGGCATGCTACTCGGCAAGACTATAAATCATATTTCGGTTCACATGATACCGAAGAGTCTCATATACCAGTAGTATACTACTTGGGAAAGACTACAAGGTTAAAGATCTTTGACTTTATGTTTAATTGCCTTCACAATTAAGCACAAAGTCAGGGGCTACACCTAATAGGTGCGCCTATTCGGTGCACACTATTCATACATCAACATGAAGCCCTTCATAGCCTCACTGCTAGCTGACATGAAGCAGGACTCAGGAAGAAGAAGCACTCGGACAAAGAGTACTCGGGAGCAATGCACTCGGGCAATCTTCACCGTGGAGGATGAGCACTCGGCATCAGCTGTGACTCAGCTATGAAGGTCTCAGGGGCTACTGTGGAGGCCATGGGCCCCGGGTACCTCATCACAAGCATATGGGCCACTCGGATAGAGGATGGGCCGAGACTTGTAATTAGAGATATAGTAGCACCTGGTAGACTTTACCTTATACAAAAAGGAATATATGGTCCTAGTTGGGTAAGATGTATCTCTAAGAAGGAAATCCCTTGGCCGTATCCGGCTGGGACTCCTATCTTATACCCTTGTCCCCCGGTATATAAGGGGAGGCAAGGCGCCCCCTGAGGGCAGAAGATCATTGATCGACACACATCCTCAAAGGAATACCACCACAACTGGACGTAGGATATTACCTCACATCTAGGGTTTGAACCAATATAAAATCTCCATGTGTTCTTTTGCAATCCACCGAGTTTCCATCTGCCGAGTAGCTCCCATATTCATATTGTCTTGGTGTAAAACATCGACACCTGGGCCGCCGGCCTGCTCCTGTGCTGGCCTGCCCATGAGCCCGCAGGCCTATCTCCTCTCGGCCTCGCTCTCCTCGCACCCGGGCCGGCCTATCTTGCCTCGCCACCCGTCGCCATTTAGGGGCGCTGACAAGCGGGGCCGACTTGTCAGTTTCGCCCCTAACCTCCAGCCAGAGGAGGCGGGCTGACGTCAGCCACGCCGCCGCCTCTCCCGTGCCTCCTGTGGACACCCGGAGTATTATATCGTCCAGTGCCCAACGCAACCACCACATATTGTTGGATGAGTTGGATCCATACATGCATAATAGCCACTCAACCTAAATGTGTCCATGATCACAGTTGACCCATTCCAATATAATAACTGAAATGCCGAGAAGTGTACAAAAGAGATAATCATAAGGATAGCTTGCCAGTCCTCTCCGTCATATGCCCGTCAAACCACTTGATGGTGGCGACCAAACACGATACGTACCCCAGAGGACTCGAACCACAATAGCTATCCCCCAACCATCTCAATTATACACAACTCATACTCATGTTCAGCTAGTCCTCAGGAAAGCGACTAGCCTCACACTTTCATCGCAAGCAATTGATAAACATCACAAGTACTCTAAATATGCATAAAAGTGCAGCAGGGTTATATATATTACATTGAGGGTTCACACACCCTAATTCATCACAGAGTAGCGCAAAAGATAGCAGCGGAAATGTAAACTTAAAGGATAAAACCAGTGGTGCCATTCTAGACCCACAAGGCAACCGACTGGGATAGAGCTTAACTCCAACTACACATTATCCTCGCCACCCTCGGCGGGATAATAGTAGACCACACCAACATCGTCGTTATCCTCACCTAAAAAAATATGCAGCGTGAGTACGAATGGTACTCAGCCAGACTTACACAATATTAATAGTACAAAGGAGTAATGCTGGTCTCTACATCAAGGAATATGGCTATGTTGATCTGGTTTTGCATAAAGCTAAGTTTATTGAGCAAAAAAAATACCTTGAAACTATAAGCATTTGCGAAATATAGCAATTTGAAAATTCGTGACAGCAAGTACACTCTAGTTTGATCCGTATCCGTCGGTACCCACACTCTACACATTGAGTGCGGACTAGAGGTCACAACAAAACCTTTCCCATGCTTAGCTCCAACCACCTGAACCACGTCTGGGCCTCCGACGACTTAGCCACACACACGGTGACTAAGGCGGGCTCACCGTCGCGGGAGGTACCTCCGGCCAAAACCAGGCACCCACGAGGCCCTCCAAAGGAAAGACCATCCTCACGACTGACGGACGGGGGTAGATGGCCACAGCCTCCCGTGCTACTAAGTTAAGCCGTCCCATTCCCAGCGTGTGGAAGTACGTAGGGTGCTTGAATAGACGTCAACATGTTCGGTCCTTAATGACCCAGACGGAGCTACATGCATTGGGGAAACACCATCCCGTCATCACCCTATCATCCATCCAAGTCAAAAATATTCTTAATTATAAATTAGAAGTTATTCTTTTCAGATTTTAACCCATCCATTCGTATTAAACTAGTTTTGAACCGATAGCTCCATCTATCAGATTTTTCTAAGTTTAGAATAGCATTTGATAAAATAAAAGTATCCCAAAGTCCCTAACTAGGGGTGACAAGGTAAAAACATGGAATCAACAACCAAGGAATGGAAATGCATACAATTGGGCAATATTGACTCTACCCGTTTTCCCATTTTAAAAGGACTGAAACATGCATATAGATATTGTTTTCACAAACAAATCAATATATTGAAGACATAGGTTCAATATGCTTAGATGCTTGCCTTGCTGCTGTGATGGTTCACACTCAACCACTGGATTAGCTTATTCGTACTTTGAAACCTCCGAATCTATTGATAAGAAGCAATATGCAAATAAGAGATCGAAATAAACATGCATATGCAACGTGCTCTGAAAAAAACTTATGAGATAAATACAGTAGGTAGGGCATGTCCTAACAAGATTTTAGGAGAGAGAACCAAGTCATTTGCATCTCTGGTTTGGGAGATACAAAAATAACAAGACCCTAGGGCTGAAAGCGGCAAAAGCCGAAACTATAGGAAAAACCCTATGTGGAAAATATATACTTGCATTCTCTGGTAGGATTTTATGAGTGTGAGCAGTTTCATGTGAAACTACATATCTTCCTGGTTCCAACAAAATTTGGTTCACTGAAGTTTGATTCAAAAAGATTTAGTTATGAATTCCTCAAGTTTGTCAAAAAGAAGGGTTAGAAATTACTTAGGCCTATTTTGAGAGGTAGTTTTGTCAAAAAACAATTTATCCACAGTAAAGGTTACAATTTTCTGAGTTAAACAAAAGTGGTTTCATATTTTTAGCAGTTAGGAAGAATCTTCTAGAAATTTACAAAGTTCTTAGGCACAAAATAAGTTATTTTTGCTTCACATTGTTTTATAGACATTTTCTGTACAGAAGGCACCATGTTTTAGTTCACAACATTAAAAAACATAATTTTGTGAATCCACTGAAATTTGGTTCATCCCAAATGGAGCTAAAATGAATTTACTATGAATTTTACAATTTATCCTATTTTTTAGTTAAAAAAATAACACTTTAGTTATTTTTCTTTATATTTTCAGATTTTAAATGGAGGGGGTCCACTGGTCAATGAGAGGGAACTTTGCAGAAAAGTCCTTGGGATTTCTAGAAATGGAACCCACGGTCCTCGGCCACGTGTGAGGTGATTTTTCTTAAAGAGTCCTTCAGCTTCTCGTGATCTATAGATGGGTCCTCGGGTCCACATTTCATAGAGTATGCATCTTGCTAATTAACCTCAAACCTTTTAATTCCTTCGCAAATTAGTCCTCACGCTCTAACTTCTCTACTGCCGAGCGGGTCCCACATGTCGGTGAGGCAGAGCAGGGGAGAGCGAGGCAGAGCGGAGGCGGCGAGCTTCTCGGCAGCGGTGACGGTGAACGGTGGCTCGGCTCAGGTTGTGGCCAACAGAAGAAGACAGAGGAGACCAAGGCGAAGCTATCGGTGGTGGTTCGTTGCCGACAGTGGCTGGAGCTAGGCATGGTGGCCGCAAGCGGTGAGGCTCTTCGGGCTGCTGAGGGAACATGAGCTACG
The DNA here is from genome assembly GCA_003991445.1 of Oryza meyeriana var. granulata. NCBI lineage: Eukaryota > Viridiplantae > Streptophyta > Magnoliopsida > Poales > Poaceae > Oryza > Oryza meyeriana. Next base: position 18,476 of record RYFJ01000676.1, on the reverse strand, counting down.
ATCGGGTCCTAGCCTAACCAGTGCATGCATGTGTGTCTAATATGTGCTGGGTTCTCACCGTGGGGCTTGAGGAGGTCGGCGAGATCTGTGCAGCAGTAGCAACGTCGAAGACGGCTCGGCGGCGGTGAGATCCCTTGGTTCCACGGTGGAGCTGCTCCAGTCAGCCTGTGGCTAAGACAAGGTGTCTGCAAGGTCATAGGCTTCCTCAGGATGGCTCCTGTGCAATGAATCGAACAGAGACCTACATGGGACAGTGGAATCGACGGCGGTCTCTCAGATCGGCGCTGGGGAAGACGATGATGGATCTCATGGCTCAGGGCTTCCCAGCTCAATTCCTCTGGTTGGCGGGCTCCGGAGGTGAGGCGACGATGCTGGCGAAATGGCTAGGCTAGCGGTTTCCTGGATCGCCCGGAACGGTGACAACATCACGGCGGCGGTTTTGCAGAGCAGAGAGCAAGGACGGCGGTGGCACAGCGACTTTGGCTGGTGAACCTAGGGATGCCGAGTACAAAAATGGAAAGGTTAGGAGTTGTAGATCATGTTCCTGAGGTTTAGAAAGGATGGAGCTCACCGGAGTTAGCTCGAGCTCGGTCGAACACTATCGATAGCAAGGAGGATGAGGTTACCGGCGGTGATCCTTGGGGATTCCATGAGTTTTCTCAGTGGGAACATGGAGAGGATGAGAAGAAGGTTCTGCTGGCGGAGTTTGAGGCGAAATGGCTGAGGTTTCCAAGGGCTGTGCTGTCTAGGGCTACTTTGTATACTGAGGGAGGGAGAGGAAGGAGATGTTGACACATTTGTTGGGGCCTACTGAGGTGTATCTATTTGCACAGTGGTCAAGGTGGGTCCCACATGTAAGACAACATTGTTCTACACATTTTTGGCTAGGTTTAGTCCATGACTAGTGGGTCCAAGTAGTGAAAACCTATGGAGAGGAGAGAGGTGTGGGTGGATTTCTTGGTGAAACACACTGTCCAAGGGAATGCTGAGGCTTACAAGTGGGCCAGGGGTCTGTGGTGCTCTAGGTGTATGAGAGGGGTATGGGTAGAAAAGAGACTATACACTGATTTTGAACCATTTTCAGGATTTTTCAGAATTTTTCTCTTCCTCTCACTTTGTTTAATACATAGAACTTGCTAGAAGGGTGGCAAAAATGTGAGAGGCCAGGTTGTAGCCCACGACAGCTAGGTTCCATTTTTCAAAGTCTCACTCAAAAATTTCAAGTATTTTGGTCACAGAAAAAAATGTGAAAAAGGTCCTGGCTGAGACTTAGATGAATTTTTAAAAAGGTCTAAAGTGATTGCTAAAAATCTGGAAAAATCATATTAATTCATGATAAATAATCTAGTATTTGAATAAATTATTTCCCACATATGTTTCTGTGAGGTTTGTTGCACTTTTAAGAGTTGGTCTAATTTTGCTGATTAGGTTTTAATTAAATCGAATTTTGAGTTATATGACAAGATGATTTTTTTAAAAATTTTAATTAGAGAACAAAGATGGTTCTAGGAAACTAAATAGTTACCTCTACTAGATTGGGGATGTTACACCAATCTTCGTTTAGGATGCCTTCGAGGGACCTGCTGCTCCAACACCTTGGGGGGGTCCTCGCCTGAGCCTGTCCCAAAGACGGTGGCAGGTGCCCCCAAGCAAGCTACCAGAGAGGGTGGCCTTGCCACGGACTCGTCTAGCTCACCGTTCGACTGGAGCTTCGTGAGTGCTAGGAACAAGGAGGAGGTCAAAGCAGCGAGGAGTTCCCCTTTTGAGTAGTCTTCTGATGACACCCCCTTTGCCGATTCTGAAGGTGCTGCACAGGCTCCCGTGCCCCGGCCGACAACTATTTGTGCTGAAGGTTCTTCACACGCGGAATTGGACTTCAACCCTTCAGGGCCAGGACAAGGCGTTTGTTGAGAGCCGTAAGTATGTTGCCATTTGCTCTCTCTACCACCCCATTGGACTTGGGGTGGTGGATGGACGTGAAGCACAACTCTATGCCGAGGGCTGCGTAGAAGGCCTTGATGGATTCGGAGTCAAACTACTTGCCGTTGTCCATAGTTAGCTGGCGCAGGACTCCGAAGTGGCACACTATTTGCACCAGAAGAAGCGCTGCACGCTTCGGGTGGTGATGGTCGTTAGAGGCTCTGCCTCGACCCACTTGGAGAAGTGTTCAATTGCTACCACGGTGAAGTGTAGGTTCCCTGCTATGCGTGGAAATGGCCCGACGAGGTCTATCCCCTAGCGGGCCAGCGGCCATACCGGTAGAATTGGTCTCAACTTGTTCTGCGGTTGGTGGGACTGTTTTCCCATCCATTGCACCTGTGACAGACGCGGACGCAGCTGGTCCGTGTTGGCCATTTATGGTTTGGCCAGTATAGCCTCCTATCGTAGGGTCTTGCTAGCAAGGGCCCTCATGGGTCGGGGCTAGGTGCATGCCACATAAGCCCCCGTTTATCTCCTGTAGCAGCTGGCACCCGTGCTCCTTGGATACGCATCATAGGAGGGGCATGCACATCCCTGCTTTGTACAGGGCTCCCTCGATGAGAGCGTAGGCCCTTGTCTTGTGCTGTAACCACCAGAGGTCCTCGCTATTGGCCGTGGGGTCGCGGCCATTCAACACCTCAATGAGAGGCATGTGCCAGCCTGGTGTGGTGATTATGTGGGAGACATCCGCCAGAGGGGCTTGGTTTGCTTGCATTAGCTGGAATACATTGCCACCTTGTACATCAGTCTTGGTGATAATGCTTTGGCCTGTCACTGTGGCTTTTTTGCTAGCATGTCCTCTTTTCTGCGTCGTCGGCCCATGGAATGCTCGTTACCATCACCCCTTGGATTTGAGCTTTGGCCTTCCCGTATACCTCAAGGTAGTTGGCCAGCTCAGGATGCCTGGCTTGGTACATCTTGTCAATGTGGCCCGCCGTGACCTAGAAGTTGGTTCTAATGATAAGGCGTGGGGCCCCCATTGCCCTCGCCTTGTGGAGCGCCAAGAGGATGGCTTCATACTCCGAGATATTGTTGGTGGACCAAAAGTTCAGCCTCATGGCGCAAACGGCCTTCCTGCAGATTGAGGAGGTTATGACTATGGCAGCTGTGGCATATGACTATGGCAGCTATGGCAGCTCTGGTCCCCCACCATCAGTGTTGGCCAACTAGATTTCCTCCAGTGGGGGGTGGGTGGTTCCATTGCCAGGTGTGTCCATTCGGTGACGAAGTCAACCAGGACCTGTGATTTGATGGCCGTGCGCGTGACGAAGCATATGGTGAAGGGGGCCACCTTGATTGCCCACCTGCCCATGCTTTCGATGCCCTCGCGGTTGCAAAACATGTCGCCGAGTGGTATGTCCGTTGGCACTGTGATGTCATGCCAAGAAGTAGTGGCGAAGGCTTCTGCGAGGCCATGATAGGGCGAGGCTAACTTTTCTTGCTCTGGGCTGTGCATGGGCCCATGTCTTCTTCGCGGCTGCATGTGCATGTGCATGGCCTCACAGTTGCAAAACATGTCGCATATTCAGATACGAGGTAGACCCAGGTGCTAGATGTGCATGGGCCCATGTATTCTTCGTGGACCAAGACGACAAACACTGCCACCGTGGAGGCAGATAGGTAGAGCAGGAGCCCCTTACCTGGGGTGGGCGTGGTTAGTGTGGTGAGGCCCCTAGGTGCACTTTTAGGGCGTCGAAGGCCAACGAAAGGGCGCGGAAGACCATGTAAGATGCAGAAGAATGGGAGGTTGTTTTTGGCCAACCTAGCCAGAAACGGACTAAGGGCCACGACGTGGCCTGCCATCCGCCACACCTCCTTAGGGTTCCGCGGGGGAGCCATGTCAGTGATGGCTTTGATTTTGCCAGGGTTGGCCTCACATTCCTTTGTGTCAGACACCAGGAAACCAAGCAGTTTCCCGGCCCTCGCCCTAAATATGCATTTTTCTATGTTAAGCCTGATGCTTGCAGCTTACAGGCTATCGATGGTTTCCTAGAGGTCAGGCATGTGACGTGCAGCCAAATGACTTTTGACGACTATGTCATCAACGTAGGCTTTGATGTTTCCTGCCCAGCTGGTGCCGGAGGACCTGGTGCACGAGTCGTGAGAAGGTGCCTTTGGTGTTTCGTAGGTTGAAGGATATTCTAATGTCCCTGTCGGGGGTGACTAAATGTAGCGTCCGGAAAAAACACAACCATTTCCTTTCACAAGTGCATTAATCCTCGTCCCAAGAGGCGAATACCAGAGTACATCAGCTGAAGCGTAAACATAGTATTTATTACATGGGTGACCAAAGGCCCAACACAGCAAAGATAAACAAAAAGTCCAGCAACTAGAAGAGCTAGGGACCAGGCCCACAGGCACTTGATGGCAGGAACGAGCTAAACGTCGAAGCCTTCATCTCCAAAGCACTCTTCATATGAATGGGGAAAAAGGGAGAAAGACCGAAGTACCACCAATGTACTATAAAGTCACACCCACAAATGCAAGTCTAATGAATAAGGATGTACAAAGGGGATTTATAAGGAATTTTGCATCAACCAGCATTTTTAAATAATTTAAGACCTATATCTACTTTTAGATTTATCTCTAGGGCTGTGAAAACCACGCGATCCTGCCTTAACCCAGGTCAACTAGACCAAACCAGGTCACTAGGCCAACTAGACCAAACAAGATAATCCATCAAGTATTAACCCATTAACCAATGATATCAGATTATAGAAGGGGAAACCACTAACTTGGGTACTTTGTTAGGCTTGCCCATAACCAAGGGCATGGCTATTCGAATAGATTATCCTCTAGCCAGAGGTGTACATCTTTACCCACAAGACACAACTCCCTCATGTGTTCCCACGTGCCCTATACCACCATAGTATTTGGATGGAAGCTGTGACATAACCCTTCACTCAGCCCAACCATAGGTAAAAGAATAGACATCGACCCCCGTCTATGGCCAGAACCCTGGAGAGGTAGACATGGCCCATGCCCTCGGAATCTCTATTCCAGACCACCCCCGGTTACATTCATTTGCTAGATACGTCGATCAACAACCAGACTTCATTCACCTCGATCCGTGTCCTGTCACATAAGGCTGGTCTAAGCTACGAGTTAAGCCTTACACATTAGACATGTGGAAGTACGGTTATGCTTTGCAACAGAGGCCTAAAGACCGGTCCTTATGTCGGCCGAGGTGGGACTAACAAAACCCAACCATGCACCTTGAGCCTAGCCAAAAGCAGGGTTTTAGGGGAAATTTTGAATAGAGAAGATTCATGTCCAGACAAAACCAGCCATTTCCCACGGTTACCCAAAATAATAGTGTTATTCCCAAAGTCTAGAGATCATTGTAAAACATCTAAAATGTTGCTAAATTAAGCAGAGCTAAGCATCACCTATAATAGCTAGTTTGCATCACAAATAGCACACAAAACTAACTGGTTTTGGTTACCTAGGGTTGACAAAGCATAATATACCAATAATAAAGCTATAACAAGGGATTTTGGTATGGCTAAATAAAACAATTATTCACGGGAAATTGATAAAGCGAAATGCATTAACTTAAATCAAAATAATTTTCAAAAGTGGGGATTCAGTATGCTCAAGGAGAGCGTGACTTGCCTTGCTCGCAACGGAACTCTTCTGCGTCGACTTTGAGGAACAACAGAGAATCGGGATCTACGGCATCTACACGTCATACTCAAAAGAAAAAGGCTTTACACTATGAAAAGGCATATAAAAAGTGGAAATAGAGCACATAAATGGGTTCTAGACATTTAAAAAAAAATTAGAGACTTAAACGGGTCAGTTCCAAGTTCGCATGGCTGAGATATGGCCGTTTGATGTTTAAATGAAATTTATATAGAGATTTCATATTTTCCTAATTTATTTTTATTTAGAAAATGATCTATTGTATCAGCTCCGAGGGAGACGCGTTGGTGCTGACGCGCGAGCCCCCACCGCTCAGTCCCCACAGGGCGACTAACAAGTGGCCCCAAGAGTGCTATTCTAGTTGGATAACCCCTGCGTCTAGTAGCTTCCGTACTTTGTCCATGGTAGCTTTTGCTCGTTCAGCTGACATACGCTGGATACCCTGGCACACATGCCATGCCCTGGGATCAACGCCGATTTGGTGCTCTATGACTGAGTGATCCACCCTAGGCAAATCAGCCGGTGACCAAGTGAAGACGTCGAGGTTCGCACGGAGGACCCTGAGTAGGTCCTCCTTGATGGCCGCGGGTAGCCCACACCTTATTTGAAAGGCGTGGTCGGGGTTTGCTAGATCGAGGTTGACATGGCAGACCTTTCCTTCAGCCTCAGAGTCATTAGCCTTGGTGGAGCCAAAAAAGGGTTTTACTCCTCGGACGGGCAAAACCCCGACAGCCGAATAGTGTGCGAGGGGGAGGGGGTGCCAAGCTGATTTTGGTTGGCCTTTTCCATTGAATGGCCGTACTCAATTTTCTGTGCCATGTCTTGGTCACGGTGTACGTGTGATCACCCTAAAGCAGGCCTCGCAACTTCATACAAAGAAGTTGTGTGAGCACCACGCCGAAGCAGTTTAGCGTGCCGTCCCCAGGATGGCGTTGTAGGTACGGCCATGTCGACAAACATCGAGATGACATTTTCCGTACCTTGGCTGCTTGGTCCTGGCGAAGCAGAATGGGTTAACTCGATTCTGGCCGACGGGGCACATATCGGCTCGCCATGAATGCCTCAAGCGGCCGTCGGGGCCACCGTGAGCGGCTCTACGGTCCTCATTTGGTCATACGGCAGTGAAACAAGATGTCCATGGAGCTACCCCCATCTATCAACACCCACCGGACGTTGGCTTCGGCGATGCAGGCCGTGATGATGAGGGCATCTTTGTGGGGGTAACTAACCCCATGCCAGTCCTCGAGGGTGAAGGTGATGGCCGGGCTGCCCATGTGGGGCACTAAACTAGGCATCGGGTACCGTGGTTGACGCCTCACACATATTTGCGGCGCTGCTGCTTGAAGCTCACCCCGGAGGTGCTGCCCCCAATTATCACCAGCACTACTTGGCGTGCCTCTTTGTCTTTAATGTGTTGTACCCTCGCTTTCGGGTGGTGTGCTGTAGCGGGATGTAGTGCTGGGTGCGCCTGGTGGTAGGGGTGGGGGGTTGGTTAAGGCACTAGTTAAGGTATGGTGGGAGCTACACCATGTGCTACACCTCCCGGGGGTACCCATGCCATCGGCATGCCTCGGGGTTGGTTATAATATCCCAAGGCCATTTGTTCAGGGCCAGTGGGAAGCACTTAGCTATGGTTGCCATGTTCCCCCCACTGGCCTCTATGGCGAGGGCGTAGCTGCACGCGAACTCTTCCGGGTCTGCTCTGCCCTTGTACTTTGGGAGTTCTGGGGCCCAAAACCTGGTAGGTTATGGCGCAAGCTGGAGCTCTGTTGTCAACGACGAGTTGTTGTCAAGCATAGGGGTGGCTCTCGGTGGGCGTGCGAGGGGTGTTCCTTCTGTCGGGGGACGGGGAGAGCGGAGGCAGCTGCCCCTGAGCTCTTTGTGCCTTGCACTACAATAAGCACCATGCGGAGCTCATCTAGCTAGGCCTAGAGAGCGCTTGACACATTGGCATCGGCTTGGGCCGTCGTCGCTATGGTGCAGATCTCCTCCAGCTAGGCTTGTAGGGCCACTATGGCGCTGTCCGCTGGAGGTGGGGAGGCGTGAGCCTCGTCGGCTGTGGTGCTGTCGTCCTGCGCTTGCACTAGGTCCTCCCGGGGAGGAGGGGTGTGTTCCCCAAAGGGCACGGGGTGTGGTGCCCACGGCGGATGCGGCTCTTTTTTCTCTTTTGGGGCATGGCTCCAATGCTCCGTGGCTATCCCAAACAAAACATATATAAAAGTTTTATCCATAAATTATTTTTAGTTTCTTCTTCTACGGTTTATCAGGTATACTCTACTCCTGCATAACTTATGGTTAAATTAAGGGCGGAGGAGGAGACAAACCTGGTCGGTGGGTGTCGGCCTCCACCGGGAGCGGGCGTTGGCAAGGTCAGAAGGAGTTAGAGGGTGTTGTACGCACAAAAAGTATTATTTCACCTAGGTTCAATCGCACCTAAGTATGCATGTGACTTAAATGGTTGCGTAAAAATTTCATAAAATGATATAAATCACTATACAAATATGCAAATCTGAATTTGATCTATAAATAAAGAAACAAAAACAACAAATTCTATTTGTGCTGCATGGGTAGCATTTGCTGGTTGATTTTATTATTTTTGTTTCTCTAACTGTAGATCGAATTTAGTCTTGCATGTTTGTATATAGACTAATGCCATCGTAATCAATGTTATTATTTTTTTCAAATTTTTTTAAGCTATTTGAGTCACAGATAAATAACGGGTGCGATTGCACCTGCGTGGGAAAAAAATCTTTGTCCGCTGCACGCATGATTGCTAGCTGGTCGCATGATGCGATAGTTTGGATGTCTGTTGCGTTTCATCCATGGTACTCAAAATTTTCAGTTCTCACTAACACAGTTAAATTAATCAGCATTCGACCAATCAAAAAAGAGTCTCAGCATCTAACATGAAATTGAAATGAGCATCAGGAGCCCCGCCATGAGCCCAATACTTGCGCCGACCATCACCCTGCTGCTTCCGGCCGACGTCGTTGTCCCGTCCGGCGCCACGTCGGCCGTGAAACTTGTCTCATTTGAAGGTGATCTCGTCGGCGTGTCCACACTTTCCGGCCCTTCAGCCGCCGCAGAGGGCGTATCTATTGTGGCCGAAGCAATGGGATCATCGTCGTAGTCGGACAACGCTGTAGCTGTGTCAGTCCCAGACGCCGGAGCGCTCGCTTCAGAGGTTTCCGCCTTCTTGGTCGGCGCCGGGGAGGGTGTCGAGCCGTTGGCAGTCGCCGGAGAAGACAGCGGCGCGCCGTTGCTGCCCTTGCCGGAGGACGAGCCTAAGCTTGGCGGCACGACGGGTGCGCTGACCTGCATGACGGAGAGGTTGTACGGCCTGGACGCGACGACCTTGACCAGCTGCGAGGTGATCGGCGCGCCGGGCTCCGCGGAGCCGAACGCCATCTGGTCGTCGTCGCCCTGGGTGTAGTTGACAAGCCCCGTGCGGCCGCCGTTCGCCGCCTGGAGCAGCGTGGCGAGCAGCGCCGTCTTCTCCTTGACACCGTCGAGCTTGACGGGGTCGTAGTAGTCGAGGAGCACCTGCACGGCCAGCACCTTCCTCTGCGTGTTGGCCGGGAGCGACGTGATGGCGCCGGCAGCGGGGTCATCGACGACGAGGACGGTAACGGTCTGCCGATGGTTGATCTCGTCGGCGAGCTTCGTCCGCGAAAGGAGGCCGTTGAAGACGGAGAACTCCGGGAACTCATCCAGGATCTCGGTGACATTGAACTTGAAGGCCGTGGCTGACGACGACGCGAAGGCGAGAGCTAGGATGAATCCAGCGGCGGCGGCGACCTTGGGCGAAGCCATGGTTGCCGAGCTCCGCAGTGGCCGTCACGTGGAGATTGAGGAAGGTGAAGCGTAAATAGGGAAGGGTATATGGTGGCTAAACTAGGGACGTGCATGGAGTAGTGGATGCATGGGCGCCAAAGGTTAGAGGTATTTGACGGTCCAGACACTTTGACCGAGTCTTCGGTGGGCCCCCGTTATGAAGCCATGAAGAACGTTGTGCACATGAGGGATGATGGATTTTCATGTCTGGAGAGGATAATTCCATCCTATGTCTTATTTTCCAAATACTAGCTCTGTTTTTAAATATATAAGTTTAACCATTTATTTTATTAAAAAGTCATATAAGTATATTTGCTGTGGCTTGTTTGATCATTACAAATATTTAAAGCATGACCTGTATTTTCACTAAATTCTAAATAAAATGAATGCTCAAATGTAGAGTAGAGCTACCGCTTCCCTTCTAAAAATTACACTATAAAGATAGAGCGGTATTTTCACCACTCCTCAGCTTCGCTCTGTCCTTAGAGTAGGAGCTGTACTAAACGGGCCCTACTTATCCCCTTCTTACTCCTGCCTTTCTTTTCTCTATATCAAAATCTATGGAAAGCCACAGAGCACATCTTGCCGATCATGCTAAACTCTTAGAGCAAGCTATACTCTCGGAGCAAAGCTATGGGGATGGATCGTGGTGCTCACCACGCCTGTCACAGGATGGGGAGTTGTTGCCCTTGCTCCCCAATGGGTCACGGGAGCAGCGGCGCTTTTGGGGCAGGCCGTCAGGGTGGAGCGGCGATACTCGTCATGGGCCAATAAAAGGGCATGCACTTGCCGTGGGGCATGGCAAGAGGTGTCCCATTGCTCGCCATGGAAGAATGCCTAGCGGAAGGAGTAGCCACGGTCGCTGTAGAGGCTCGCCGATGGGCCATGTGAGGGGCTTGCTGTGGAATGTAGATCGATCAAACTTGGCACACAGGTGAATGGCTCTTGAATTTTTGTTGCATTCTACTGAATAGACAAGCATAGATACGTCATGCTATCATGTAGGTTGCACATCTAATTAAGGACATTGAGTTGTAGAGTTATAAAAAAATATCAATTCAGTGCCTCTCTATTTGACTATATAATTAAATCAAAGTAAAATTTAACAGCCAATACATTGGGTCTCAAATAAAGGAGGATAACTAAGATAGAATAAACATAACGTCCAAAGCTTATTTTAGCTTCTGCAGATTTAGAAGTGCTTGTCTTGCAGATTTTTTTGATGGGTCATTAGAGATCTGAAAGATTAGTAAAGAAATACATTAGTTGGAATGAAGTGAAAAACTAAAGTTGAATATGATATTATCATGTTTCAGTGAATCAATACCTTACTTGGAGTCTGATTGTTCTCACTTAACATAGTAAAATTAGGAATTTCATCAGATGTTTCAGAAGTTAAACCAACATACTTGTCCACTCTAGATTTACCTGTCAGATTTAAAGTTTGTTAGAATCCCTTAAATACCACATTCACTATATTTAGTATGTTTTTTTGTAATTAATACAATAACTTTGTTTGGCTGCCTTTTCTTGCTCAATTGAAGTCCCGATTTAATCCTTTTGTTACTGTGTCGCTTTTGTGCCTTTCTCGTTATTCCCTGTACCATGGTTACATTTTCATTGTTGCATTCAATTGGTCGTTTTTCTGCTGGTTTATTACTAGTTGAGACTCCTTTTGACTTGTTCCCATGCATGATTTGGTCAACTTGTTCCATCAATTCCAATGAAGATCTTTCTAGTAGTGCCTAAGCCTCCTATTTTCTGCAGCTTTGCTCAATATGTTATTGTTAGCCCGACATAATGATCCATACCTCCTGCGAGAATAACTCTGGCATCTTCATCATTAGCACACTTTTGATTAGCCTGTAATGGCAACTCCTTGATGTTGTTATGGTCTAACACCTTCAACGTATGGTGGCATAGTATCCCGACAAATTCAAACTTTTTGCATGAGCAAAAAACTTTTAACTTCGGTAGGATCAAATTTCACCAAGAAATCATGCTGTCCATGCTTAACTGTATCAACAACCATGTATTCAGAAAACGACAAGGTGTGGTCGTTGTTGTACAAACAACATCCCATCAGCATATAAAATTCTTCTCGAAATATCTCAAAAATGGCAGGTGTACATGTTTCTGAAGCTTGTATCAGTATACACACTTTTGCCAGTCTTGGAGATGTTGCCGCACATGCAAGTATCTTTTCAGTAGTGCATTCAGACTCTCACTTCTTTGTGTAGATTTCATATTTGCAAGAAATGTTTGCCGATCGTAAACCAAAGCCCACTTCTCCTTGTTCTCAAACAATCTATATAACCACTCGATATCTTTCAAATCATACTCTTATCATTTTATTCCATGCTGATATGAACTAATCGACTTCTTCAAAATCAAAAACACACTTGCCAAAATCTTTCTTAAAATGTTTTGGAACCTTGGAAAACGTGGCTCAAATGTATCGCGGCGTCTGGTACATGTGCCAAATGCATAGATGATGAGTTGAGCAGGAAAGACTGTACCAATAGCATTGATGATGGCTGCACATTGATCAGTTAATATAGTCTTTGGTTCTTTACCTGACACGGCTCTTTTGAAAGTTTCGAACAACCATTCAAATGTTATTGTTGCTTTATCGTACAATAATGCTGCTCCAAAAACAATTGTTTGCTTGTGATGGTTGACACCAACAAAAAGAGCAAATGACCTACCATAAATATTTGTCCTGTATGTTGTATCAAAGCATATCACATCACCAAAATAATCAAAATGTAATACTGATCTTGCATCTGCCCAAAAAATATTAGTCATCATCTCATCTTCATCTACTTCTATTGCATAGAAGAATGAAGGAATTTCCATTTGCTTGTCCTGTAGGTACTGAAGAATGGCACTTGTATCTCCTTCTTGGATTGATTTCATGCGCTTTGATTGGAGATTGTTTTTATAATCTTTTCTCATGAATATAATATTCTGGTGCCTGCCTGCTTGTCTACTCATAACCTCATGGCCCAATTTGGGTCTAACACCTGAAGCATTCAAGTTGTCAATTTGAGCCTTCTGAGCTTCTGTCATTCTTCTCTGAGAACGCAACAAATGGGCCTTTCTTGGAGTTACATGATTATGTGTGTTTGAAAAGATAGCTATATCATATTTTCTAGTAGGACTGATCTTGATGGTCATATCTGCCATACAACCAAGTCCTGTATCCGCTCGCTTCGGTTGGCATGCATCTGAAGGACTCCTCTTATTGAAGCCCTCCCTTGAGCATACAAATTTTTTTTGTGCGAATCACACTTGTTGAAGATTTATCATGCCAAAATTTTCTAATGCTAAAGCCAATATCTCCTGCATACCGGTTGTAGAACTCATATGCTATATCTTCATTATCAAATTCCATGCCAATTGCCGGCTCTAATTTGTTCACAGAATGATCATCAGTAGTGCTCTAATTTGTGTTTCCAACATCTTCCATGCTTTCTGGCTTCACCAGGAACCGATCTCTGTCGTCAAAGGATCGCCAATTTTGTTTTATTTTTCTTCTAATGGGGTACGGGCACACAAGGAAGAGGCGAGAACTTTGCATCGGCAAATAGATTGTCACGCCTAGAAATTTAACCAATTTCTAGACTATTTTGTGTATTAAAATCTCCGTTCAGGAATCAAGTCAGGGTATATAAAATAACAAATCAATGTACAGTTCCAAACGTAAATAAACCATAAATACTTAAAAAAAAAGGCACTTAATCATCTCACAGAAGAACACAACAGCAAAAAGGTTGAATCTAGCGTGGCTTCAGCTCCACTCCACAAGAAAATTCAACTGGGGTATAAGCCTTGGTTCTATAAGCTCAACTTCAACACTAAGGATCTTCACTTCTGAAAGGGAGAAATATAGCAAGGTTAAGTACCATCCACCAACAAGTCACACCAATGATGCATTCATGCACAAGATTGCAAAGGAAAGTTTGTGGCTCTTTAGCCATAAAAGGTAAATTTGCAATTCATTTGTATTTAAAACATCAAAACAATTCATTAATTAAGTCAAGATTAATCTCCACTGAACAACGTTACACCACGTTGATCAGGTGTAACCATCTACCTGAACCAAACTAGTTCCATTAAGTCAAGTTAATTAAGAGTTGGACTAATTACGGTGAATCTTGATTAGTCGTCCATAATCGTGGGCATGGCTATTCGAACAAACTTATTCTGGCCAGAGTTGTGCAATTTTATCCACAAGACACAGACCCATGGCATGTTTCCGTTTGCCGGTATGCCACACGAATCCCGGAAAGGGATTGTGCCAGGACCCTTCGCATAACACTCCGCAAACCATCCACACCATGCTGAGGTTGCATCATCTCGCACAACGCGCACCATGTCGGATAGGCTACCCCCCTTGCGCCACGGTGGATCTGGAAGCCGATCAGTACTGTACCTGGTTCGACCCAACTCCATCATGCCTACCCTCTTTTTCGATGCCTAGGAGAGAGAAGAGCTACACTACAAACCCAGCCATTACCCACGCTGACTTATGGTAAGTACGAGAATTTCTATCAAGGGTTTCCTGCGAACTGGTCCTTAATTGTCATAGGTGCGATTATCAAAACCATGCACCCACAGTCCACCATTAAGTCATATTTTAGTTTGATTAATTAAGACAAAAAACCATAGCCAAAAGTATCGAGCTTGCAGCTCAACTAGTTACCAAGTATAAAATCATGTGATTATCCCATCAGTTATCTAATTGAGCTAAGCAGCGGCTATAGCATATTCTATTTCTAGCTAAGTCATCAAGTGAGACATAAGGTAGTTGAGTTGTCACCCAAAATATCAAGGAATGGACAACAAATAAACAAGGACATAGGCAAGCGGATACTTAGTTCCCACATTCCATGTCATTAGCATAACATGCAATTTGTTTGGAAACAATAAAATATTTTGCAAAGTAGGCTCAACATGCTCAAGGATGATATGTGACTTGCCTTGCTTCATTAAATAATCTTCCGACACAATTCTCCTCGAGCCACGATCCTCCGAAACGTCGGATGATTTTATCCTGCGCATGCAAAATAGGGAAAAACTCTAATAAAAACCAAGTAAATATGACACCCAAACCTTGCTAGCCAGAGAAAACGCAAGCTGACACAGGCCGGGAGTCATTATTACCTGTGGGATATGTACCAGTCCTAGGATACACAAACTGGTACACAAAGAAATAATAGTGGATCTTTGCAGGCTTAATCCAAAATTATTACATCACTGGGAGTAATTCTTACATACCGTTGCCATCATGGACATGCCATAGATGGAAACACAGAAGCACAGAAAATCATGGCAACACGGTGGCAAGACGGAAGCAAAGCTACGGTAACTACGCCAACTAACTAACACAAGACTACGACTAAGCACTAGCAACTAACCAAACAATAGGAACGGTTGGGGGACTAGGGACGAAACTCTAGAAGTCCTCAAACTCAGCTTGCTATGGAGACTCTCAGCCAGTCAGGTCAACCGTCATCCTCCATGATCAAGAGTTATAGCAAGGGTGAAGTACAGAAACGTACGCGAGGCAAAGGTCATGGAAAGATGAGCATGATGGCCAAACAAGGAGGCTAGGGTTTTATTTGTGAAGCAACAATGAGGTAGTGGAAACATTGCAAAGACTACTGAAGAAGTAGTTATCGAAAAGGGCTCACGCGCTCAATCCATTCTACAAGTGCTTTGCAAACAACTTGTTCAGTGAAATATTAAAGTGATTACAATCTATTATTCCCCTTATTATTTCCTTCACTTGCTTACATCTTCAACCATTATCCGTAAAGTCACCTAACCATTTCTCATAGTAACTAGCTATCTTAGGAACCATACATTGCCCATTCTCGGCACAACCACACCACGGTGCCATAGACACCCAAGCCACAACAAGCCTGTTCCTTAACCACTAGGTTATCCATTTGCACACAGGCGACTCTAGAAATGGTTCCCACACCAGAACATCTTTTTAAACATTTTTGCAAACCAACACTACGTATGAGAAACACCTCACATTGCCCATGACGTGGGCACGACTGTTTAACATCAAATCTCTGCAGAGATTATACGTTTTACCTACACTGTGAGTGACTCCGACTACACAACACGTGCATCAAACACGGTAGTAATGAAGGACTCACTACAAGGCTTTTCTGAAGCTAACCCTGATATCCCTTGTCACATGGTGTAGGTTGAGTCCACAACTGAGTATCAGGAAGTCCATGCCTCATCCATCAGGAACACTATGTGCGTACACCTTATATCGACAAAGCGGCCACAGTTAGAGGCGGGAGGTTAAACCGGTTTGTAAACGTTTTTATCCACTCTCCTCACCTCCTAGTGTTCCGTACCATTGGTGACAGAACAAGACTGCCCACTGAACTAACCAATGTACTTAGGCCGGAGGCATCCATAATACCCGTGATGGTTGTACTAAGATGTGTGGATTGACTTTCCCAAAGGAAACGTCCTTACGATAATAGGTAGCCAAGCCACAAAAGCTCCGACTCCGCACCATCAAGTTAAAACACAACATTTATTTTATCAAAAGTCCGACACCAAGGCATTGGGTTTTTCCCAGATATTTGAGGAAAGTTCAATTTTCCCGCGATATAGTAAACGGAACGTAAGCAGGCAAGCAACTATCTCAGGTAGTTGTATTTTCGGATTGATAATGGAACCGGCGCATTGTATTTTGTTGAGCTGCGAAGGGTGAGGGACAAATTACATCCTAAAATAATACGCGACTACTTGGTTGGTCCGATCGGCGAGTTGCGCCAAGCACCGAACAATTTAAAAGGGTGGCGATCCTAAATCAGTTCAAGCTTTCGCAAAACGGAAAACATATGTCAAAATATTAGGGCAAAGTGATCAAAAGGGAGCTTGCCTTAGCTCTGGAAACGGGTCTTCTCCTTCGAAGGCGGCATCCGAACCTTGGCCTCACAAGCGGGTTCGTATAGCGCGAAACAAGACAAATAATCGAACAAATCCTAAGTTAAGAGCTCAAAATAGAAAAAAAAGACAATGCCAAAGGTAACCGTCAGTTTTTATGAGAAAAATTTTGGAGTTGAAGCAGGTCGAGAGGAGTACGGTGATGTATTAGACTTTTTGAAGTAGAATAATTTCGTAAATTGTTTGAAAAAGGAAAATACCCAAAAAAAGAAAAGGGAGGAAAAGGAAAGATGTTCCATGGAATATTCCGTGATATGGAGCCAGTGTTCACGATGGGAGGGAGAAGTTAGAGATGGGGAGAGTGGAATGGCACATGTCAAGAGACGTGAGATATGCGAAAGGTGTTTAATGTTTTCCTCGCTGTGGACCACCTGTCAGTGTGGAGGGATGAAGCTTGCATGCGCACTTGTAGGTTCTCGGGGAGACGAGGTTGCCTTCAACCTCGGGCTGCCACTACCTAATGACGAGGACGGCCTGAGCGATCCAATTGCTCTAGGCGGCAACGGACGGCTGGTGCCACGACTATGCATGCGCAGTCGTTCCGAGTGACCTGGAGAGGGAGAAGAGTCGAAGATTGATGGTCGGTGTAGCGAGACTAGGTGAGGGTCTTTACCGCTGTGGCTCGAGCTAGCAAGTGAAGAATTGAAGCTTCGCACCAGCCTAGGGGAAAATTGCCAGCCGGCTTGTCCATGGCTCAGCAAGCTAGGGTTGGTCTGCAGAGCCTAAGCGGGTATGCGAATGCAGCAGCATGTCACGATGACTTGCAATCCGCTATTGATCAACGCCAAGATGGATGTCTGTGTTAGACTCCAAGCATTTCCATCTGGCCTTTCCTTGAGGACCGCATTCGACGGAAACAAGGTGAATGGCCGCAGCAGATGCAACAGAGAAAGGTTCGGAGTCCCGCAAGATACTCCCACCCATAGGCTTGCTCGCAGTCACGATGATGCAGCAGAGGCAGCCGTGGCGCCGAGATTTGCCAAAAAGAGCGAAAAGAGAATGGAGAGAAACAGAGATTTGCGCATGATGCATGGGGCCGGTTTGTCTAGCTTGGTGCGGACGCACATCACGGAGGGACAGGTGCGATGCAGACAGCCGCACGTCCAGCTGCCTCCGACGGCAAGCTCAGGTAGCAATAGTTAACGGGGGCGGCTCACGATCCAAGGAGGAGACGACTGGTGATGCTGCAGAGCAAGTGTACGTTACGCCGTGGCTGACACCGTCCCACGGAAGTGCAACGCAGTGCTCCTGAGCAGGCTGTCGATGTTTTATACAGCAATACTTAGTATGGGCATTCTCGACCTAAACTCATAGATTAAAAAACACACAGTATTATCTGTTCACTTCATATGAATAATACGCTACTTCCAGTTGTGGTGATTGCTTTCATGTAGTAACATTCCCAAGGGGCTCCCACCTCTCCTTATATACTACAGGGTATTTTGAGTTACAGGTAAAAAACCCAGTCAATACAACCAAGGCATCCTTATCACATAGAGTATCCGGCTAGGACAAATCCCATTCCTGTCAGCCAGTAATATGAAGCCGAGTCTACCATCTATATTGTAGGACCGTCTACCCTCTGTCCGATACGTAATATGCCCTCCTTAGTACCGGGCCCAGGCCTTCGCAATACCCTAAGACCTTCATAGTTGAGTCACACTGATCCAGTGCGTCATCCTCCAGGTGAAGAATTCTCGATGCTTTGCTCTCATACTCATTACCGAGACTTCTTCTCCCTATCCTAGCTTCATGCAGCTGGACAACCAATGCTATGAAGGCTCATAGATGAATAGTGCACCAAATAAGCGCACCTATTAGTGTACCCCACTTGTCTTATTGAGAAACAATTTAAACATAAAGTTCAAAGATCTTTAACCTTTAAATCTTTCCCAACATATATGTTTTCAGAAACTCTACTCTCATTTATATATTAGTGAATTGCTAAGGCAATTTGGCTAACATGTAATCCGAGTTCACACGATAAATCCAAGGGTGGATGAGTTACTTGAAAACCTCATCCCCAATTT